>QGMG01000090.1:0-59465 GCA_007825325.1 Lachnellula cervina | reverse complement strand
TATTATGGGTTGATGGATGGATGGAGGAGGGAGGGAGGGAAGGAGGGGTGTTGATGAGATGAGATGAGATGAGATGGGATGTGTGGGGTTTGGGGATCGGGGTATAGAATAGAATAGGGGGTGAGCGAGGAAGCGGATGAGTTGTAGATAGGTAAGGTAATGTAAGGTAAGCTGAAGGAACGATGGTGTAGATAGATGTGTAGGATATAGGTAGGTACTGTATGTAGGACGAGTCTGATGTGAGGCGTACCGTAGGCTGTAAGTTTAATACACATATGATGTCAATCAAGCATTGCATTGCATTGCAAGTAAGACTTATATTTATCTATATCCGATTTAAGTTCGGAGTATCGGTATTCTAAAATCTTTCTATTCATATATACGCCGCATATTTGATCACAAGTCGGAAAGAAAAGGTATCTGATTTAGGAAGGCACAGCACTTTAAATCCCACGCTCGCTTCCTAAAGTAGATGGATGGGATGGATGGATAGATTGTTATTGCGCATGGGATGGATGAGGTGGATGGATGGATGGATGGGGGCTATTTTGAGTATGGTACGGAGTATGCTGAGTGATCACAGTGAAGGAGGCACAGGAAATAAATGTCTTGTCTTGGTAATTAGATACCGGTTCTTATGGTGGTGTAGGATGTGAGATGTGAGATGTAAGATCGGGGGTGCATCGCCATCGCCATGTGTGCGCGACGCGACGGACCGCTGGAGGGACGCCGGTGGGGGGCGGTGGTGGTGGTTCGCCATCTAGAGGGATAAGGTGGGGTGGTAGTGTAGTCAATAAGCCCCGAGCCGGATAAATTATAAGTGAGTAAGTGAGTGAGTGCAGCCTCATCATGGGTATGGCTCCCTCATCTCACTTGAGCAATGCGTGCGTGCGTGCAGTCGGTCTATAGAATGAATTGGGATGTTGGATGGATGTAAGGAGGCGGCGTGCGGCACTCACCCACTCACTCACTCACTCACACATGTTGGCGACTTGTGAGATTTAGGATGGGGTGGCTAGGTGGGTGGTGGGTGGTGGGTGAGATCAAAAGGGGAAGAGAGATCCCCCACTACTACTTAGATCGGGGACACCTCTCCTTTGCGTATGTATACCATGCCATGTCATCAAGAGGCACACTTTCGCATCCGCAAGTAGAGATTAGGGGATCCCATTATCAATAGCGCTCGAGTCGTATACTGTTCCGAATGAAGCGAATTTACGAAGCAAAGTGCTGATGTGAGGTGAGATGGGATGGGATGAGCTATGCATGCAAGACATGATTTAGGTTTGATAGAGTAGTAGATGCTGACTGAAATGCGTATGTATAGTGTTAAGATTCTGACTGGTAACTACTGGGCTGGTTACTGGGCTGGTTATCTACGGCATAATTTCTGACTCTTCCCCGGGAATATATTATTGCACCCTTTGTTTATACATGTGTTGGAAAATGGAGAATGGATGGGAATAAGAGGTGAAGGAAGATTTTAATGTGTTAAGGTTGCATATAGGCGGTGAGAAGGCTGAGCGAATTACTTCGTAGTAGGCATATACCCCACGCACGCAACCCATGTAGCGTTTGCAAGTGTGTCTGTCTCCTATCCAAGACTAGGATATAAAAAATAATAGAAGAATTTTCTCTTTTGAATTTTCAACCAGAACCTTACCTTTAGAGAAAGATATTACATAAAAGAAAAGCCCTAAGAAATAACACCGATGTCTAAATCCTCTAGGACGATAGTATCCCCACAAGGCTATCCTATGGTCCGTGTACCTCCGTAGAGTGGAGGCATATCACATGCAAACAAACACGAGGCTGAAAAAAAAAGCCTCTTCTCTCACCCGGCCCTTCTCTTTTTCGTGAGCTCCATCCTCACACTCGTATTTGAAAAAATGCCTTCATTCATCTCCACATCCACTCCACAAGTCTTTAGAGTCCCTGGAGATTTCATTTCCCAACGAACGCGTACTCCGTAATTTGCATACAAGTATAATCCAGCTTTGCTTTATACGCGTTGCGCTACTTAAACATCTTGCTAGCTTTACCAACTGGCAATACACGAGTGAGTAAACACCATGTGTCGCGTCTCACGTCTCGCGTCGCGTGCCGGTCAGTACCAATTATTTAATTCCCTTCTTAATCCGGTCATGCACTAGAATAATTGGAATTTTCTGGGCAAGCCGTTTCCTACCCTTAGTTATTTAATTTATTTAGCCTGCTGCCTGATCTGATCTGATGTCGTTGAAATATGGATCTGTTGGGAAGGGAAGGAAGGACCCTGATGATTGAGGGGTTGTCTGTCGGTAAGTGAGGGGTAAAAAAAACCAAGCGCGGGAGGATGACCGGACCCGGAATTCGGGACAGAAAGACGGAAAAAGAATAAGCGGAAACTACCTATCTTCATCCCTCGGGACGAAGAAGAGAAAAAGAAAAGTTGTTGCCTGGAAGAGATAATAAAGACACTACCGAGGTGTTTTCTTCGAATGTGGTACCGGTATAGGACATAGGATTGCAATTGCTTTCTCCGCGTATCACAAGGCTGAACTAGGACCCTGACCTGACCTGACCTGACCGCCCTTTCCCCAACATTCGCCATGATGGACGGCCGGAATCGTTCATTCAGATGATCTTCTGAGTTTTTCCGCCCCAACTGGTACAGTAGCACATTTTCATTCGCACGCAATACACTTCCACTTGGAAATTTGCACAGAGGTAACACTTTTTGCAAATCTCACATCACCGTCTGTCCCTATCGAGGTCTCGAGCCAGTCAGCCAGCTGCACCACTGGAAAGAAAGGTTTTAGTGGAGTTGGACTCTCTGTTGGATCGGTTTATTTTTTTTAACCAGGACAGACTTCGGTACAAGTTCTGATCTCAGATCTGGTGTTTGACGGACCGGACATACGGGCCCTAAGACTAGGGGGGTGATTCGGGAAAGATTGGACTGGTGGAAATCCGGAGAAGAAGAATACCTAGTACGGTAGCATGTGCCTGATCTGGAAAGCAGATCTCCGATGGAACGATATTTCGTACCGTACTGTACAAGAGAAGATTGGAGATCTGAGATCGTATCGGGCCATGATAACAGTGGCTAGAATTGTCCGTGTTGTCTATATTTCCGAGTCGGGGAATTTAATATTTGTTTTATTCTTTACTTATCTGCTTATTATTGTTTTTCTTCTAGCATTGGTTTTGATTAGCTAGTCTTTGACATTTGACATGAATGACTCGGGATATATATGGAGACGGAGTACCTAGGATGCGCGGGGCGGGGTTTTGCAAGAGGTGAACTTTAATCTTTATTTCTCGTGGGATGGGTGAGTTCCTATTTAGAGTTTGCGTTAAGGGACAAAGCAAGCCGTAGTAAGGTGATGGCGATCTACCCCGGAATATGGCATCGGCAGCCCTATGGCAAGTGTAGTCCGTCCATACGAGTCAAAAAATATGGCATGTGTCTGTGTTCCGGGAGTCATATCGTATGTTCGATCGTTCGAGTTTAAATCTTTGCAATGGAAAACGAGACTGCAATGAAGAGTCGTTAACGAGCGAGTCATTTAACTGTAGAGTCTTTGGTGGCATGTTTGATGGGATTTCTGCTACGTCCCTGACTGGCTGTCTGGTGTAGAGATAGTGTTGGCAGGCTTCTAGAACCTTTCTGCTGCGTTTCCTTCCTCTGTATGATCGTTTAGATATACTGATACTGTAATGCCTGTGGGCTCAAGTCGAGCGACTTGAGCTGGTGGGAGGAAGATGATTAAACTGTTGACAGCTACCAAGCTTAATCCTGTGTGTGTTTCTATTGTATCTTGTCGCAAAAGCATCGGTGTGGCGGTGTTGAGTGAGGTCCTCGAATGGAAATATAGCAGTAAAATGCACCCAACATGTCCAGAACTCTGAGGCCTGGACTTTGAAAATCTCAGGCTTGAGAGCGAGTTATATGCTCTATTCATGGACATCGATACTATTTTCATTCACAACTGGGGTTTGTTTTACTAAACTCTCTCGTCTTATATTCCTGTAAGTGTTCTTTGGAAATATGTCGTAGGGCGGCTCTGCTGCCGATTGCTAAGTTATTGGATCGGCAGTGAGGAGTAAATCTAGTAGCGTATAAATAACTTACCCATGCAGCATGTGGTCTTGAAATCTTGCATCCTGCAAAGACCTGCTTTTGCGGTATAGGGGTTTTAGAAAATTTGTGTACGTGGGACGAGGAGGTAGGAGGTCTTGTAATACGCCTGATGGATAGAAATTTGGCAGGCTGAACGGTATGGACTAAGCACATAATGCATTGGATCTCTGGCTGGAGATACTGGCTAGTGGGAACAGGTAAGAAGAGTGGAAAGAAAGTAGCTTCGAGAAACCCGAAAGAATATCTATCTAAGTCAGCCCACTCTGCGTTTGCAATGTATCTTTATTAGCTGCCCCGCTTGTATCGAGAAGGATTAGGCAAAAATCGCACGTTATTTCACGAAAGGAAAGGAATTCCCAAGTAACGGAACGGGCTCAAAGAAACGAACAAGGAAGGGAGAGGAAATAGTCTAACACCTTCCCCTTTCAAGAAAGATTTCCACAAAAACGTCAGAGCATAGAGCTTTAACGTCGTAAACCTCAAAACATTATTAACCTGATAATGTCCAGATAGCCTACTTAGATATTTCATTCTCCGCATCGTGAATCATATGGGTACCTTAGTTGAAGGCAATGCAGCCCCTGAGATTTAGCGAGTGAACTGCCCCTGGATTTAGCGCCAACATGCTGAATAATTGGCGAGACCCGCTTAAGACAAACCTCAACCGCAACCTTCTTATTCACATCCTCATTTTACAATCACATCACAACATAGCGCATGATGCACGCACCTGGAACATGTGAGCAAACAGGCAGCTCTGGGGATGATTCCCAGTCGCTTCTTTATCGGCAATCACAGTAAGATGCTTGGTTGGACCAGGCATGTCGCGCTTGGAGGTCGCTTCAAAGACCCGCGTTTCAGGTGGCATTATTGGCTCGGAAGGCAGCGACTACTTGTTTCTCCCCTTTGCAAGAACCGTCCATCAACTGGACAACTCGATGTTTCGATTGTCCTTTGCAATGCCCCTTTAGATGAACTGCCTGCATCATCTGCAGGTCCTTGACGAGGCCGAGTGGTTGGGATTTCTTGCAGATTCGGCGCACTTATGCACGGTTCAAGAACATCCTGCCTCTCAAATCCCCTCCTTCAATCATTCCAGCAAGTCATGGCTCGATACGGGCCGTTTTGTTTGGTGTTACATCGATGACTATTATTCAGAGCACTTCCAATGTATCTCCTGGATTTGCCAGAGCAGGCATAGCTTGTTTCTATGAAACTTCCCAGGGCTCCTTTGTCTTTAACTTTATGCTGTTCTACGATTGGTCTTTGACTCCAAGGCTTTTTGAAAGACTTAAGTATTGAAACTTTCCCTCGAGTGAATTGTTCGATTGCTATACATTCCCATTGTTCTCTCGGTGCCTATTCATTCATTGTATTCTCGTTGATTCGAGCCTGTTACACCGTTACTTCTATTGTTCGCACAATAACATCGGTCTCTATTCCATTGTCTTGCACAGAACAAATCTTTTAGAAAACCTATAAGTTTAATCATCGAGCTCATCCTACTTCATTTCCTCTCACAACTTCAACACCTCTGACCAAACACACTCACAAACACACAAACACACAAACACACCAACACCGAACACACACACATTCAGCAGGCCTGAATATCCAAATCAACATGCAGTACACAACAGTCCTCGCTGCGCTGGCTCTCGGCGCAACAACCGCCGTGGCCCACATGGAAATGTCATTTCCACCACCACTACGCTCGAAATTTAATACTCACGCAAAGAATGCTGATTATTCTATGACAGCCCCGCTATCGGGGCCTGCCCAGTTCCCGTGCAAAGGTTATCAGTCAGACATGTCTGATACCAGCGGCGTTGGAGCATCCGTCATTACATGGGCTCCAGGTGCCAAAGCCAACTTCACAGTCGTTGGAGGAGCAGTACATGGTGGCGGTAGTTGTCAAGCATCTCTATCCTACGACCAAGGTAAAAGCTTCACCGTCATCCAATCATACATCGGAAACTGCCCCATGTCATCGGGTCAGAACTTTGACTTCACCATCCCTTCGGACGCAAAGGCGGGAGCTGCTATGTTTGCCTGGACATGGTATAATAAGATCGGCAACCGTGAGATCTACATGAATTGTGCCTCCGTCACCATCGGCGGTGGTTCTAAGAAACGCACCATCTCTGAGCGCGACACGGCCTTTTCTTCACGCCCCGGCCTCTTCGTCGCTAATATGGCTAACGGCTGCTCGACAATCGAGGGCAAAGACATATCATTCCCAGACCCAGGTCCAGATGTCACCGGAACAGCAGGGGGCGCGGGAACCTTCACTGGAACTTGCGCGGCAGTCAGCGGTGTCGGGGGCCCATCAGCGGGAACCAGCTCAGGAGGTTCAAAAAGCGGCGGTTCGGCAGCTTCTGGGGCGTCATCGGCTCCCTCAGCATCTCCAGCTGCGAGCGGCGGGTCTTCTGGCAGTGGCTCTTCTGGCAGTGGGTCGACAGCCCCCTCAGCATCCGCAAGCTCTGGTTTCTCCACCCTCCCCGCATCCTCAGCCGCAGCATCAGCAGGCTCAGGTTCGGGCTCGTCGGGCACGGCATCAGCCCCGGCATCGTCAGGCACAGGGACCAGCGGCTCGCTCTCAGTATCCTCCAACGGCCAATGCGGCGGCTCCAACACGTGCGCGGGCCAAACCACATTCGGCGCTTGTTGCTCAAAGTGGAATTTCTGCGGCGACACGACTGAGCACTGCGGCGACGGGTGCCAGGCCGGCTTTGGGAAGTGCGGCAGTGGGGGATCGTCTGGCAACGGCACGAACACGACGGTTAGTGCGCGACAGCTACGGAATCCAAATCTTGGGTACCTCAGAGGTCGACGTGCGCGGTTCAACTTGTGAATGGATTCACAGGGGGAGAGAGAGGAGGGAGAGAGGGAAGGATTGTAAGAGGTTAAAACAGGACTCGAGTGAATCTTGATACTCGAGGAGGATACCTCTTGATTCTTTGTACGATAGTAGTTGGATGAGGCAGGCCTCATTAAAGTATCTTTACTTCTTGAGTCGTTTGAACCGAATAGAGATTTTGTTACTGAATGAAAAGCTTTTATTACTTAACCAGAAATTGACTTATGACTAGATGTGATATGAATAAAGAAACACGTGCCTTTTAATCGCTTCTTAACTTGCAGCATTATTCTAGATATATACAAATGAATCGACCTGTAGTAGTAGACCTTGCAAGGCCTATTACTATGCTCCTATCTGTCCGCTGTATCATTCTCGTGGGGGTATGAAGGGTGCGGCCATTTGCTGCGTGAACGAAGACCATTATTCCGAATTGAACCTTTTGGACTAAATACCTTAAATAACCGTTAGACTTACTTTCTCATTGTCAAGTATTCCAAATCCAAAGGACACCAAATGTCCGAACCTTCTTTCCCGGCCTGGGCTCGCCACTAGAACCAAGCCAAGGGAGTTCTTTGTTGAAAGGTTGGGTTACTACTAGGATGTTCTTGTCACTTATGTAAAAAGGAATCCGGATGGAGTTGGATTATTGATTTTAGGTGAGACATTGCCGTTCATGACAAAAAGAGGCGTCTCGGCAGGTGTCGATACAAGTACGGAGTAAAGAAAAGACACTTGCGGTTAGACGTGGAGGATGCAAAGATATGGGCTCACTTAAGCATACTTCTCAAGTATTTCCAAACGAACTTGGTGGCCTAATCTTTGAGTGACGTTATATTTTGTAGTCCAAGTCACAGTATGAATGACTATGAATCCTCCATACCAATTCCCTGGACCTTTCCTAAGAACTCGCCCTTGGCTCCCTTTAATAACTCGTTGATATCAACAGTCCCTGCAGTCAGATACCGCTCACTGACACCAACGTTGACCCTCTGTGCCAACAAACCCCTCAACTCCCCCCTCAAAGCCCCCAGCTCATTCTTCGTCAAGGCCCTCGCCTCCTTCTCTTTCAACTTCCTCCCCGTCCCCCTGCCCTTCCTCGCCCCACCGGCAGCCTCAAATTCCTCACTATCATAATCCACCCCCAGCTCCTCGGCCGCATTCCTAACCCATTCATCATCATGCCCCTTCCTCTCCTTCGCAAGCGCACTATCCGCGATCCTCTTCGCCAGCGTAACCCTGGGCTTCAACCGCGCCACAACCTTGCGATCCATATCCAGCGAGCGCATGTAATACTGCTTCTTATTCCCACCACCCTGAACGGCATTTTGCGCGTGCACTTTCGCAATCAGTCTCCGCGTCCCCACAACTTCCTCCGGCGCACAGAGCAAGATGCTTGACCCTAATGCTTCGGCTCGCGCGGTGCGGCCGGAGCGGTGCACGTACATGTCTGCGGTGCGGGGCAGGTGGTAGTGGATTACCAGTTGCACGCCGCCGATATCGAGACCGCGGGCTGCGACGTCGGTGGCGACGAGGATGGAGGATGTGGCTTTTGGGGACGAGAAGCGCTCGATGGAGCGCATGCGGGCCTTTTGAATCATTTGTGAGTGCAGGGCGTGTACGTGCAGGTTGAGGTTTTGAAGGAGGGGAACGAGGCGTCGGACGGAGTGGATTGAGTTGGTGAAGATTAGGGTGCGTTGGTTTGGGTGGTAGAGAAGGAGGGAATAGAGGTAGAGGTCCTAGGGCTTGTTAGTGAGGGGAGGGATGCAGATTAGAGAGCTTCTTACCTTTTCGGTGCCAGCACATTCAACCATGCCCTCTTTCAGCCCTTCAGCCATCTGGGAGATGGGGTTGACATCAACGAATTTTGGCTTGTCTTCCCTGAAATTAAGCTTCTTTAGAAGATACTCCATCGACTCCGTATCATCCATAAGACCCTGCTTTCCTTTCCCGGACAATTTCTGTTGGAGACCCTTTGCAAACGTAGCTGAAAAGACCAAAGTCTGACGAGGAGGGATATTCTCCTCATCACCTTCCTCCGCATCTTGCTGCCTGTCCAAAGCGCCGAGAATCTCTTCTGCCTCCTTGAAATGGCCTTCTGTTAGAAGTCTATCTGCTTCATCCACCACCAGGAACTTGATCTGTTTGAAAGATGCTGACAGTTCTATGCTCGAGCTCATCACCTCCCACAGGCGTCCAGGTGTGCCGATCACAATGTCTGCTTTCGCCAGCTGCCGTTGCTGTTTCTGAACAGATAGACCGCCAGTAACAGCAGCTACAAATGGAGCGTTCGGCATACCCTTGCAAAGAGCTCTGAGATGTTCCGTCAACTGATGTGCCAGTTCGCGGGTGGGGGAAAGAACCAGAGCAGTTGGAAGCCGTGCAGTCTTCTGGTCTTCATCATCTAACTCTCCGTACGTCTCGAGCCAGCTTTCCAATATTGGTATTCCAAAAGCCAATGTCTTTCCCGAACCAGTTGACGCCTTTCCAACAACGTCATGCCCCGCAAGAATTTCTGGAATGGCGGATGATTGGATTGGGGTGGGTTTCGCAAACCCAAGTTTTGATAGAGCACCTAGGGTGTGGGAGGAAAGGTCCAGATCTTCCCAGGCAGAAACGTCTACGCCATCTTCTGCATCTTCTTCTAGTGCCTTGAAAATGTTTGTTTCAAGTTTATCGGGTTCTGCCTTGGTCTTCGATTCGGGCGCTTCCTTCTTCGACTTCTCTTTTTTATCCTTCTTGGCCTTGGATTTCTTCTCCTTCTTTTCTGCCTTCGACTTTGATTCTTCGGTTGATAATACTTCCGCAGGCGCAGTTTCTACCACGTCTTCTCCAAAACCCTCCCACTCTTCATCTTCGTACTCAGGTGCTTGGACTGTCGCAGATACCTGACAGTATGTGTAAGCTAGTAGAGGTTTAAATTTTCAATCAATACTTACAAACTTCAGCTGGTTCCCCTCTTTGACAACCTCCACGCCCTCTACTTCCTCAAGGCCAAAGAACCCTTCCGCATCGTCAAACATATCCGGTAATTTGATCTCGTTCCATGGCAAGGCATCCAATGCTACTGGACGTTTTTCCACGGTGTTGTCTTTCGCAGGCTCGACCTTTTGTCTCTTCGATTTTTGGCTCGACTTTGGGATGGGCCTTGCCCGCTTCTTTGAATCTGAACCTGAAGCCATGGTGATTCTGCGGTGATTCTGCGGAGAAGATGTCTTTCTAACCTGTTTGTGTGGCTTATTCGAATAAAATGATGTTCGCCGAACTTTTTCATGGAGGAAACATTTTAGCGTCTTGCAGCCAGCCCCGCGCTAGTGAAATCCCTTTCAGCTCAGCCTTGTGAACTCCAACCCCAATTGCATTTCACGTCCACAAGAGATCAGCACAAATGCGATAGCACTCGAGGCAACATGGGCAAATCGTCAAAGGACAAGCGTGATGCCTATTACAGACTTGCAAAGGAGCAAGGATGGCGAGCTCGCAGCGCATTCAAGCTCCTTCAGTTGGACGAAGGTAAACCAACCCCTCCGAGACAGACAGAAAACTCCAAATGACCATAGCTGACCCTCAAATCTAGAATTCGACCTCTTCAAAGACGTTACTCGCGTTGTTGATCTCTGCGCAGCTCCTGGAAGCTGGAGCCAAGTCCTTTCTCGAGTTCTGATTAAGGGCGAAAAGTTCGGTCGCAGAGCTTGGGAAGATGAACAGGCGAAGTCATGGCAGCTTCTACGGGGAATCTTTGGAGCTGCGATTAAAGAGGCAGATGTAGCAGAGGGAAAGCCGACGGTAGAGGAAGGGTTGACTCCCCGCACAGATGTCAAAATCGTGGCAATCGATCTCCAACCGATGAGCCCACTCCCGGGTATCATTACTTTGAAGGCAGATATTACACATCCAGCCACGGTTCCGCTTTTACTACATGCCCTCGATCCTACATATGATCCTTCATCAAACTCTCAACATACCTCACATCCTGTGGACTTGGTGTTATCAGACGGAGCTCCAGATGTCACTGGTCTCCATGATCTTGATATCTATGTACAGTCACAACTCCTGTTTGCTGCTTTAAACCTCACATTGTGCGTATTACGCCCCGGCGGCAAGTTTGTGGCCAAAATATTCAGGGGACGCAATGTGGATTTACTATATTCTCAATTGAGTATTTTCTTCGAGCACGTAGTAGTCGCGAAACCGCGGTCGAGTCGAGCTAGTAGTGTGGAGGCATTCATTGTTTGCCTGAACTTCCAACCGCCCGAGGGGTTTAAGGCTAGTCTGGAGGAGCCAATGGGTATTGGAAACAGGTTGGCAAATATGGTAGCCACGAAAGCCAACCAGCACCCAACTGTTGCTTCTACAACACTTCAAGACCCAATGAGGGGAACGTGGTCTGCGGTGCCAGCACAGCCTATCATCACAGGAGATGATGGCATTGTTGAACTCCACTTGCCTGAAGAAGAAGCAGATGCATGGAAAGATGGGAGATGGATAGCCCCGTTTCTGGCTTGCGGAGATCTTTCGGGGTTCGATGCAGATGCCTCTTATCACCTGCCCAAGGATCGAATTACCCTCGATCCCGTACAACCTCCGACTGCCCCTCCGTACAAGCGTGCTTTGGAGATGAGGAAGGCTGCTGGAGGGGCCTACGGAAAAACCAGCGTTGTCTGAGATGCTGGAACGAATGTTTTAATGCATAGCGTGGAGTCTTGGCATTGATTAGAAGCAAGTTCTTCATTTTGGATTCTACTCCAATGTATGGATATTCAAGTCCAATGGTAGCACATCCTCGAGTGAGACCACCTGTCGAAGTATTTAGCCTCCAGTTGAGATACATATTGTGTCATTGGCTTATGGTTTATTTATAGGCAAAAAAATGAGACCAACATCCAAAAGCAAACAAGGAATGGCCGATAGCCGGAAACCTAGGAAACTCCTTCCCCGAGTGTTATGCAGGGCATGCTACTGCGATATTCTGCCGCGCAACTCCATCCCATCTAAAGCCTCTTTCATTTCGTAATGAAGCCGAGCCAATCTGCAACAATCAAAGTTACCATCCTAAATGAAGCTCGTTAGCAAATTTCTATTCAATTCTCATTTTTGGCAAAACTTACGCATGCGGCGCGATTCTTACATAGTAAGTACTAAACCCCCTATAAAATCTCAACAAACCCTCTTCCTTGGCCACCTTTCTAAAGCAATCGCTCATTCCCTTATAAGGAAGTGTCCCATCGGCCGCCCTCTGTTGTTTCTGCAACCTCGTCTTCACAAAGTCAAACGGTAAGCTGAAGAAGCTGGCAAAGAATCCAGCAACGGCACTCGCAGTCAATGTCTGCGTTCGCGGACTTAGAGATGTATCTTTCAGTTGTTGCTTGGCTTCCGAGAAGAAAGCCAACTGTCCGAAATTCAACGCCATGGCTCGGACGACTGTGGGTGCTGCACCAGCCCAGAGAGCTCCTACTCCCTCGGATTTGGCAATGCTTTTCAGGGCATGAAACACAGACCTATACTGCTTCCTCTCCGCCGCCGGCTTCAAGCCATCAGACTGCATTCGAATGAGCGCCAAGTCCGCCGGGTTGCCAATCATGGCCGCAAGACCACCAGCACTCAAGCCAGCACCCGCTCTCTCCGCAAATCCAATCTTGTTTCCCTTCTCCTGTGCCCTCACCGTCAGAGCCTTCATAAACGTATCAAAGAAGCCCAGCCGGGCAGTCGTGTACACAGCTTGTCGCAATAAACCGGCCGATAAGCCGGTATATAAATCCATCACTTTGCCCGCAGCGATGATCTCTCTTGTCACTGATAATGGTGATGGTTTGGGACCGGTCCTGGCACCCTCGCCTGCGAGCTGCAGGCGGACTTTTATCATGTCGATTGGCTGGATCACTGTTGTTGCTGCCATGCCTGCCAACCCGCCGTTAATGAATGGCAGCGCGCCCCGCATGAACGGTGTGTGTAGCAGGTCGTTCTTGACGGCAGGACTGTCTGTGGCCAGGCGTTTTGTAGCATCCATTGCTTCAGAGGTTTTCTTGCGCGCGGCTTCGGCGGCTTGCTTGAAGGGGTTGGAGGTGGACATTGTTGAGGTAGAGGTAGAGGTAGGGTAGAGGAGGAGGGGAGGAGGGAAAGTATATGAATAAATGATATATCGAGCAGCTGAGTCGCTAGATGCCAGACGAACCAGAAGCTGTTAGCTTTCTGCTTGCTTGCTTTGAAGATTTTCTCGTTCTTGTCCCCCTGCTTGCTTGCTGCTCTCAAAAACAAAAACGAGCTCTGGCAACTGCGGGAGACATTCTGATTATATCCACGAAATAAGAAAACATTGAAAACTAAAACGCCGATAGCCTTGCTTCCGTGCTGCTAGTGGGGTCTGCTATACAATTAGAGCACGGCTGATTGGCTACATGCCCTAACTCTCCATAACTCCATAAAACGGAGCCGCGCTCTAGAGCCGCGCGCGGTATGGAGCCGTGCCGTGGTACTGAACTCGACAAAACGCGAGACCGGAGAATGGCAACGGCAAATCCACCGCCCTGGTAATTGTAGACAGTGCGAATACACTACACTTACCTGCAGTCGCTGTAGTCCTTGCACAGGCAGGAACAGGCTAGCTATTCCTGCACTAGAAAGTAAATTGCTGTCTAGGGTAGTGTTTGTGTTTATTCGGCTCAGCCCCGTCTTTGTCTGTCTCGGCCGGAGAGCGTTAGGTTAGGGACGGAGGAGATGCAGCTGTGGAGTAGGTACAGTGCAGGGCAGGGCAGGGCAGGGCGGGCAAAATAAGGTAAGCGTGATATAAGGTAGGTGCGGAGGATTAATAAATATGAGTACCAATCAGTCAAAGCGCACGCATAGCACGCACGGCTTTAGTATGGTATGGTATAGCGACGACGAGGTTGTGTTGATTGATGATGGAGTTTGGAGTTTGGAAGAGGTTGATGGATGGTTTTACCTTTCGGACGATGGGACGATGGGAAGAGGGGAGGGGAATTGAGTTTTGTGTGATGGGTTGGGATGGGATGGGATGGGATGGTGGGACGGCTGTTCTTCTTGTTGGTCGGTGGGTTGGGTTGGGTGAATGAGGGGGGAGTTTGAATGGATGATATGGGAGCGGGGTTTGTACGCGGCTTTTGCTTGCTTGTACTTTGTAGGTACAAGTACTTGTATATACAGTAAAGGTACTTACTATAAAGGAGGTAAAGAGGGATCTTTGGATGAAGAGAGAGGTGTAGTTAGGTATGGAGGAGGTATGTTTTGTTATAGTATCTCTTCCTGCTTGCGAAATTTATGGAGTCGCTGTAAGGGAGCTTTATTTATTTCTGGTTTACGAAGCGGTGTTGTAAAGCTTTTCTTTTACATACATGTTCCCGATACACCTCACTGGAGAAACGGAAGAGTACTCTATGTTGTAGAATCTTGGGTAGAGAGGGTTAAATACCGGTTGCATTGCTTGTCATAGTGCTGCAACATCAATGTGAGTGGCAGTTTGGGCTATGCTTCGTCATGGCAACTTTACTCTTTGCATGTTTTGAAGTTCTATGTATTCATTCATGTGGTATAGGAGAGATCGTACTGCCTCACTACTCTCTGATATTTCCTCTTCATATAGAAGTACCTATTTGTACCTACCTAAATACTTACAACTGCAGTTATATGTTTATAGGGCTAGATCAATCGATGCTCTAAATGCGGGGTACTGTACAGACGCGATAACGACGATAAGAAACCGGATAATGATGAGGGGTAGTATATCTTTACCTTACACTACACTGCGTTCTTGTAACATATATCTCCTATACAATTTCAAAAAAGATTTCAGTTCTCCTTTTCTTTCTTTCCTCTTTCTTTTTTTCATCCTTTCCATATCCAGCCTAAGATGGTAATCAAAAATTTGAAACGTCATTTAGCTCCCTAGCACACATTAGCTTCCTACCCTTTTCTTTACTTCAGCTTCCGAAGTCACGAGCCGGCACTAACCGAGCCCCGCGAATCCCCCCATCCACTCCACTTTCCCGGCCGAGAGATTTCCATCTCTTCCTCATTACCCACTCTCCCGGCCGGGACCGTCTTTCTCCTCTCTAGCCTCTCCTCCTTATACCTTCCTCGCATCAACAGCCGGTATAGCTTATCGTGTACGTGTACGTGTCTCGTCAAGCCAAGCCACCTTCTAAACAGAAAGTCCTGAATCGGAGATTTTGAATACTGTACAGGAAAGAGACTATAACCGAGTTCCGAGTCTTGCGTACTGTACTGTATAATAAGAAGTCTCGTCTCGAATCCATTCCTGCCTCCGATAGAAGTATGCATCTCCCATCTACTCCCGCGGTAGAACTTTGCTGCAGCTCTGCTTTGTTCGGCTATGGGTGCCGAAGTCGGACATCAAGCAAAGTTTTATTACTGGTAATTAGGTGAGAAAATCTTGGATTATTGGTATTGTATACATAAAATATAGTTTGGGTGTTCGAGTAGCGAGCGAGCACTTACCTGGGCCTGTTTGCACCTGTCTGCGCAGAACGGGAAGTAGGGAATGAAGGGAATTGGTTGGTCAAGGTGAGAGGTACTATACAGGGAGTAGGCGTTTCTTTTCATGTACTGTATATTGATTGAATTTATGATTTGCGTTCTCTCTTCCAAATGCTTGGATTAAATAATGTTGGGGTATATACGAGTGCTTTCCCCGTGGCGCCACTGAACGCCGATGCTGGTTCACCTATCCCAATATATGCAACTCATGAACTCCCCTCCACCTTAGGCGCACTGCCCTCTCCTGCAAGGCCTGCCCCTTCGTCACCTATCTCGTCGACGGACTCTTCCTCCATCTCGCCCTTTCTTTCCAACTCCTCCCTCCTGCCGTCTTCCAATTCCCACTCCAAAGTCCTCACCAACCTCTCAAGCACCCACTCCGCCTCCTCCTTTCCACCCATCAATGGACTCCTCTGCCCCACCCAACTCCATTTCTCAATCCTGCCATCTGCGTCCTTCCCGCCTGGCTGTCCAACTTCCGTCCCCAGGTTCTTACCCTTTCCTTTTGGTTCAACAACGGGTTTTCGGTGAGACCCCGTAGACCCCTCATCCTCGCCCACGAGTTTCAAATACCAAGCCCATTCCTCAAACGTGTATTTCCTGGGCGGGCTGGAATGCAAGTGCTTCAGAACCTTCCCAATCTCCTTGACCAAAAGCAGATGGTAATCTACTTTATTATCAGGTAATTTATCGTCCTCCTCGCCCCTTCTATCCGCGGTCTTTTCGTCTCTCTTAGCTTTGTCGCCCGCAACTCTTTGAGCGGCCGATTCCGGGTCGTCTCTCTGCTCCCCGTCTTCCGAGGATATCGAGTGGCGTCCTTCACCTAGGATGCCAGGCGCGGCAAAGATGTTTTCCTTGGAGCTGAAGAATCGACCGAGGGTGAACTTCTTCGCTCCTTCCTTCAACGTAACCCGGACTCCTTTTTCTCCTGGCAGGATGGTGATATTAGCGACCCAGAGTGTCAAGTCTCGGATTTCTTTCACGATCGTGTCGCCCATCTTGCTGATCAAAATGGTGAGAGATGGGACGGCGAGTAGAGACCAGAGGACGAAGAATGGTTTTCCCGAGTTAGATTGAGGATAGAAGTCTCCATATCCAATGGTAAGCAGTGAAGTGTAAGCAAAGTATAGAGAACCGAAATATGACCAGTCCTGTCCATATTCCGTAGCTTGAAATACCGCAGCACCGACGAGCCAAAGGAATAGTGTGGCGCTGCCCCAGATTGCGAGGGATGTCCAAGACTGGCGAACATGGGCCTGATGTTGTATCTTTCGCATCATATGGAATTCATGCTGACGGCGGTCTCGCTCGGTCATCCCATCTTTGTTTTCGAACGGCGTGTTGGAAGAAGTTCGAGATGCCTTCCCCTCAGTCACGGGCTCGAGAAGTACACTATTGGACCTTTTCTCTACCCGTTTGATCAGACGTTGCCGTTCCTTCTCAACCATTCGAGCTCCCATCTTAGCCTTCCCGCGCTCTAAAACAAGTGACCGAATCGAGCCGATGACTAGACCGATGATCATGATCCCGCCGATGGCAAAGGGGAATAAGAGACCCCTGCCGAGATGTGTCATCGGCGCATAATCACCTATACCAACGGTGAGGAGAGTAAAATCTGCCCAGTACAGCGCATCAAGGAATTTCCATCCCTCAATGTGAGAGTACACTGCAGCTCCAGCGAGAAGATACATGAGGAAACTGATAGTTTGCAACATCAAGGTTCGCTGGCTCATGGTCAACTGGAATTCCTTCTCGTAGTGGCCCATGTAGGCACCGTAAAAGGTGCCAGACATCAGTGCTGCTACGAAGAAATAAATTGCTGCTGCGAAGATGGCGTAATAAAAAGCTTGCGTGAATGCATGATCATCTCGGGGCTCGATGATGAGGGGGCCGCTGGCACAGGCACAGAGCCCAATCAAAGTGAACGACGAAACGTACCTGAAGCAGCTGTTAGCATCTATAAACAGTATATAAATTCCATGGGATATTACCATCCAATAATTGTGATTGGCTGCGCAACTGCAAAACGAATTTTCTTCCCCATGTTCAAAAGCAGGGCGAGATTCGATATTAGAGCAATGACAAGTTGGACGGCATTTACTGCAATCAACCTTTAGGTTGGGCGTCAGCTTGATGTGTCTCGCCAAAGATAGCTGAAGTCGAAAACACCGTCCAGAAGTCAGACGTACCATTTCGGATCCTCGATTTCCAGACCATTCTCCTCCGCTTCTCCGGGCGGGATGTAGACCCTCCAATGTACGACCAGAGCACATATCGAAAAGGCCGATGCCATAGGACCAAACGTCCCTGCTATCAAGGGAAAGGCAGTGCTTGCGAGCCACCATGAACTGGAGGCACCGAATCAGTCTATATTCTTCTTCCGCTGCATCACAGCACCAATCACCCCACACCCGCATGCACTCCAACTCGCATCCAAGAACGCAAGAACGCACGACTCATCCTAAATCGTCCCCTTTCAATTCCAAGGAAGATATATCGTACTTTGGTTCAAGATACGCTTCTTCATCCTCCTTCTCGGCATCATCCTCATCTCGATCCTGATTCTCGACATCTTTCGCGTCCTCAGAAATCGGCTCATGGAGTCCTGGATCGTTCATATTCGCACTGGGTCTCGTCGCGTCATAAAATAAAGATATTGAAAGATACGAAGATGAACTTGTGAGGTTTGTATCGCAGATACATGCCAAGACAAAGAAAAAGAAAGGTACAAGTACTTCTAGTAAGCTTTTGTACGGAGTAGGTTGTGGCTGCAGATCCTGTTCCCCAGATTTTGGTTCCTTGGCTTGGATGCAGGGATCCGGCGCCAGTGACGTATTTTGAGGAGTGTGCACCAATCAGGTGGGATGAACTGCTACCTGTCTTACCTAAAAGGTACTTATGTAGGTATTATTGCAAGGGTTAATAAGACAGCTTTACCTCCGTAGTCACGGGCTAACTTCCTTGGCAGATGCGTAGTGCACGGACAAAGAGTTTTGGACTTAGTACAAGTACTCCGTAAAAATACAGAAAAAAGTCTAATCGTGTCCCCCTGACCTCTAGTAGTGGCTAGTCCAGGTATTCCCCCCACTACCTCCGGTAGTGTCACTGTTCAAAATGTAACACGTAGCAAGGTGTAACAGCTGACTAAGCGTGCCAGGTACTTCTGCTACCACCTAAAATAGGTGGCTACGCATGTACTAGGGCTACACTGCATGCAATTATGCCTTTTTCTTTGTGTAAAAAAAAATATCACATCTGGAATCAAATTTTGAGGCTATTCCTAAGGGTTCCTATATAGTCTATGTGGCGGAAGCTGCGGTTCTAGATATGCGTCTTTCTAAGGAAGGCCCTAATCCAAAACCCCCTCTCCTATATAACCTCACCTCCTATTATTCTCCCTAATTATTGCCTCCTCCCTTGCCTTTTAAGCTTTATATGCAATAGCTGCATTAAAGTCTTATATATGCTAAATAGGGACCCTCTCTGCCTCTATTTTAGCGTCTCTTTTTGCCTGCTTAGCTAGCTCTTTAGGGGTCATTTCTTTGCAAGGAGCATTAAAATTAGCATTAAAATTAGCATTAAAATCAGCGCCAAAATCGCTAAAATCAGAGCCAAATCTAGAGCTAATAATATCACCTAAATCGCGCAAATCCTCTTGAATGCTCTTATTTGCAGCTGCTGCAGCTTCTGCCTTATTATATGCTTTAGCCTCCCTCTTCTCCTTCCTAGCTCTCTTCTCTACCTCCTTCTTATCTCTCTCTATAAACTAATGCATTCCCTCACTTCTTATTATAATACCTTCTAACTTCTTGAGATAGTTCTTCTTCCTAGCTCGCGCATCTATAGCTCGCTATTGCTCTTCTATAGCATATAACTTTATATAATCAATTGCCTTAAATCTAGACTGCAAGCTAGCCTAGTTACCTTAAACTAGAAGCTTAAGCTTCTTCTACTCATTTGGGGTTACAGTCTAATTATTGCATTAATTAAGGAGCTATTTATTTGCCTTAGTATACTGCGCAATAGTTGTAGGAAGCTAAGCAAGAGGGGAAGAAGGAGGATTATCTAATATAGGGGTTAGCAAAGTCAAGCGAGAGGAAAGGGGGGATCACCTATTATAGGGGGTAGTTTCTCTATTTCGTTCTTAAATTTATTAAGCACCACAGATGGATTATATAGCACTAGACTGCATTTCTTCTATGCGGATCTAATATCCTCTATCGTAAAACTATTCTTATAAATGCGAAGCAATTCGCAAATGAAATTAGCCTTAGTAAAGGTCGAAAATAGATCCCTTATATGCTTATCCAAAACTAACTAATACGATTTCTTAAGCTTTTAGAAGAGGCCTACATCACAGGGCTAAAGCATATACATAGAATATAAAGGGAGCGCTAGGATTAAGATGCTATTCTCTTCTATATAATCTAGGAATTCCTCATTAATATAAGACTTGTGATTATTAATAAGAAGGAGGCGTTTCTTTTCTAGTTTGCCTATTGCAACAGGAAGCTCGTTATAGGGGTCGGTTATAGGATCATTCTTCCATTTTGCATTATTTGGTTCTAGCATCCTCTTTATATGCTTATTAAAATGATAAAGCCATTGCGGACCGATTTCCTAAGTATTATACCCCTTATCGCTATAAGCAATAGCCTAATCAGGGGGTATAGCTTATTAAACATCTATAGGACAAAAGCCTTTCCTAGAAAGATTATAAGGGGAGGAATTGTCCCCTCTGCAGTAGAGATAGTCTCTACAAGCAAGACTAGCTCCCTATTCTCAGGTGAAGCTATTCGTATAGCCTTAAGCTCTTTCCTAACAATTACAAGCTAGGCGCTAGTAAGACAGCCTACTTAGAAGCTAGTTTCGTCCATATTAAATATATTCTTAGGATCTAAATTATTCTCTTCTTAGATATACTTAAATAGCTTAAGCTACTCGCCCAAATCCTTTAGATTATATAAGGCTTTCTATAACACGTCTAGGAACCTTATTTTTATTAGCTTCTATTAATCTTAATTGCCTCTCTTTAACTCACTTTATTTTTATTAGCTTCTACTCATCTTAATGCCTTTCTATAAATAATTTGGGCCAATCACGTCCCACCTTAGAGAGGTCCTCAATAGGGGTATTCTTAGGGGCTGCCCTACATAAAATGCGATTAGCTACACCTCGTAAAAGCGTCTATATAAGGGGCATTCTAATAAAAGTGTAGTAGTCCAAAACCTGAAAACAAGCTTATTCTTAATCAAGTGAAAGAAGCTTATTATATCCCCCGCATTTTAGTAGATTCCCTCGTCCCTAGTAGCGGCGAAAGAGTGTTATATAGCTCTTAAGGCTAAACCTTATAGCAACTTAGCGATATATAAGATCCGTATGCGTTTCCTTAAAATATATAGCTTCTTATAGGTTAGTCTCTGCTTGGGTGTCAAATCTAGCGCGCGCACGTCTGCGTGATACCTTTTAGGTGTCTTTTTTATTAGAAATAATGCGTTTAGTGACCCTTCCAGCTAGTCGAATAATTGGCGTATTATTATCCCTAGGTGCTAAGGGGTCTCGCGTATTATTAGGAGGCATATTGGTGGTGGTTTGGTTGATTTGGGAAGGAGGTAGTTTGTAATATTGTGTTATTGTATTTGTTTTGAACACGCAGCAAGATGCAAGATTTGTATATAGCGTAGCCTAGTACCTGCATCGCTACCTAAATTAGGTGGTGGCGGAAGTACCCCGGCACTGCTTAGTCAGCTGTTACACCTTGCTACGTGTTACATTTTGAACAGTGACACTACTGGAGGTAGTGGGGGGAATACTTGGACTACCACCTAGCGTAGGTCAAGGGGGACACGATTACCTAGGTATTTACCGTAGGTACTTGCTATCAGTATCTGCCTACCTACCTACCTTCAGCTTTAAAATAAACCTGCAAAGCTTGAGTAGATTATTCTGTGAGCTGAGACGAAAAGGATGTTGCGAGTAAACTTCTTACCCCCGGTCTTAGGCCATCTTTCGGATACTAAAACCGCAGTGGGCTCTGGCTCTGGCTCTGGCACGCGGCAGCGAAGCCTGACTCCATGAGCACTTGACCCCCCTCCACCGAGTTTCTGTTTGAATATGGGTTCACAGCGCCTCAGACAACGTCGCTCCTATACTCTAAGCACATTTTTGAACCCCAACTCGGCCTCTGCCTCAATTTCCACCAGAAACTCAAACCCAACCAACCCCGATACTATCAACGTATTCGCAGGCCGTATGCCAACGCACTTGAAGGCCCATCCATGTGCTCTGCTGGCTTCTTCACAGTCTTCTGGGTTCCGTATGATGATACGGGTACGTACGACATCCGAGAGTGACCCTCCCAGCGCCTGAATGGCACGCGCGATTATATCGAGCACGGCTACAGTTTGACTGCGCGTAGAAGTGCCACCGAGGACCGGTACTGAAGGTACGGGAGAGTTTGCAGTCGTGCCTGAGATTCGAATGGTGTTACCGGTACGGACAGCACGGCAGTATCCCTACAAGTTTTAGGAAATCCTCGTAAATCCGTATGCACAACTTACAGCAATGGGCTCCCATTCGCTGCCCGAAGAATACTCGATGCGTTTGCCTTCATGGACTGCTTTGGCAATTTCAAGATCCTGTTCACTCGTCTGCAAATGATGACTCAGATCCCCCGTAGCCGTCAAGTAAGGGGGCCGCCGATACTCATCCCCGCAATCACCTGGAATATTTGCTAGACTCTCCTGAGCCTCCGTAATAAGAGCCTTATCCTCTTCCGAAAGTCTGATTGAGAACGCGGCCAAATTGCTCGCTGTGTATTTATCCGAGTCGGCTGATAGTCGAGATCCAACAATAACAGCAGCAACGGTAGGTAGATCAAGGACGTATCTTGTAGCCACAGCAGCGATGGAAACCCCATGTTTCTTGGCAACTGTGGAGAGAACTTGCAAGACAACTTGAAAAGCTGCCCATCCACCAGCGGCGTGAATGAAATGGAGGTATTTTCGTAAACTCCAGTTTAGGGCTTTGTGATCCTGGGGCTCTGGTTGATCAAGCCATTTTTCACTCAAATAGCCACCGAGAAGAGTTCCGTAGGCGAGAATACTGACTCCATGTTGAGTGCAGACTGAAGCCATCCTGCCACAAACATGTCGCCGATCGATAACTGAGCAGGATACTTGGTTTGCGGCAATGGGGAAGCCCGAGTTGACGAGGAGTTCTAGATGTGCTGCATCGACGTTTGTGAGGCCGATGTGGTTTATTTTGCCTTGAGTCTGTAGTGTGCGAAGGTGATGGAGGTTGTGGAGGTATGTATCATCAGTATAATCCCAAGCATGGTCTTTGATTTTACAATTAGCTTGGAAATAACTAGATTTGGGGACTTATACACTGCATGAGCACAATAGATTTCTGTCCCATTCTTGACAGAGCCAAGTCAACGGCATCCTCTGCCTGCTCGAAGGTTTTGATGCCATTCTCAGCTGGGCACCATTTCGTAAAAGCAGTGGATTTCCGAACAGAGCTCCTGTGATGTTCTCCTATAACAAGCTCTATTGAAAGTTGGCATTTTTTATCGCTGGAGCTTCGGATTGCACTAACCGGCATCTCCATAGTGATCAGCCATGTCGAAGCATTCCAGCCCTACCGAGATCCTAGAAAACCAAATTAAGTATGTCTAGAGTTTCCATTAGGGATATCGAGCACATACAAAGAATCCATTGCTTTTGTAGCAACGTTGAAATCGACGAGTTCATCATGGCCGCCAGCCAGCTGCCATAATCCATTTATCATGCGAGGAATGACAGTCGAACCCCCAATAGTCGTCCTCTCTGGTTTCGGAAGCGACATCTTCTCAACGAGCTGGAGTGTGATACTGCACCCTGCTCAACTCTTAGAGGCCGTGGGTGGAATTAATTGCGTGGAGATGAGGACAGATCATGAGCGGAGAGGTGAAAGTTCATACAAGAGGCGGACAACAGGTTGGAATGGATCTAGCAGACAGGTTTGAAATCATACAAGTAGATTGAGAGCAATTGGATAACTTGAAGATTTCAGCGAAAAGTGTCACAAAAAGACCTGTCATATTTTTGATCTCTCCGTCCCCGCAGCTCAGCTGTCCTCTTTTCAGCATTCAAGTAGCCAACGGAAAAATTTGCAACAAAAGCAGATTTCAGTCTCACTAAGCCGAGAGCGTTAATAAAAGGGAAATCTCAAATATGTTGACCTAACTTGTTTCTCGACTTGAAGCAAAGAAAGAAGCCTCCGTGGAATGACAAAAGGGACTGATAAACTTCCAAGCGCGCGCCTGCGCTTGTGATAAGATGGATGCGTCATACCGCGACGACGAGTTCTTGAGCGCGTTTTGCTTCTCCAAGTACTAGAAAGGTTCAAAAGGTTCATTCATATATACTCCGACTATATGAATCACACGAACCTAACTTTTTGACTATATTCACCTCCCCTCCAACATGCAACTATAAAAAAATGTTGTCATGCCACCCAAAAGACGAGGACGACCGCCGAAGACGCGAAATGGGCCAGACCTTGATGCCGGAATCGCCGGTATTAGAGATACAAGTGATTCCTCTGTAGTCATGGCGCCCAAAAACCCCACAACTCGAACAAAGAAGGGGGCAGGGAAGGGAAAAGGGAAAGGGAAAGCTCCGGTAAAACGAAGCGTGGTCCCAGATGTCTACCAAGAGATGCTTGCCGAAGCTCTGCCCTCGCAAGCAGATGTACCGGAACGGCCTCTGAAGAGGAGACGGACGGGCCCCCGAGATGCTCCTTATGGGGTTGCGAGTAGTAGCCCGAGACAAGCAGATGAGGATGATGGCGACGAAGAGCTCGAGTTCGAGGATGTGCTGGCCGAACCTGTCAAGACGCAGCAGACGGCATACCGAGACTCGGACGAGGATTCCGAAGATGATGAGGAGGTGGAATTGGCGGGCGTGGATTTTGAGAGTCTGCCGAGGAATGGTGAGACGAGTGGTGGTGGGGATTTGGAGTTGACGCTCACGGCGAATAAAGCTGAGGCTCAGCGGCCGAAGATTTCTACACGGCGGAGGGTGGTGTCAAAGGCTGAGAGAGTTACGCGGTTGGAGATCCATAGGATGCATATCCTGTGTCTGTTGTCACATGTGGAAAGAAGGAATGATTGGTGTAATGATTCGGACGTCCAGAAATCGCTGAGACCGCTGTTGGACAAGAAGATGATGACTTTCTTAAGTCCCAAGTCGGACATGTCGCAGTTTGGGAGGGCAGAGTCTGTCAAACGGGGGCTTGAGCAAGCTGGGATCATGTGGAGGAAGAAATATAGGGTCACGGCTAGGGGGGTAAGGAAGGCACTGTGGGCTGATGATGAGAAGGATCTCCAGAATGTGAGTTTATGTAGAGTACAACCACATATAAACTTCAAGCTGATATGCTATAGTACAACTTGCCTGACGATGTAGAATTTCCAATTGAAAAGTCGGACTTCAGAACAGCTGCCAAAAGTCTAAAAGGCTCTAGAGATCTGGGCGCACAGCTCTACTGTGCTCTCCTTCGCAGTGCAGGTCTCGAAGTCCGGTTAGTTTGCTCTCTCCAGCCATTGTCATTCAGTGCAGGCGGTCCAGCAATGCCCAAAAGTGCACCACGAGCACCCAAACCCCCTAGTCCCGAGACAAGCGAGAGTGAAGAAGAAGCTGTGAATATCCAATCCTTCATCCCATCGTTCGGCCCAGGTCCAAGTGCTGCAGGCTTGCCAATTTCTCCGCGGCGGCGTTTAGGGCATCCCAATGCTGCTGATTATAACATGCCTGAAATCAGAGCTCCTGTGCGGCCTCCACCAAGACCGAAGAAGAAAGTAATCCAAGAATCACCGTTCCCCATCTACTGGGTTGAAGTCCTGGATGAGGCGCATCAGAAATGGCTTCCGGTTGATCCCCTAGTCACCGAAACGATCGCAAAACCGCGAGCCTTCGAACCGCCAGGCGCAGATCGGGAAAACAACATGTCTTATGTAATATGCTTTGAAGACGAGGGCAACGCAAAAGACATCACAAGACGATATGCCAAGGCATATAATTCCAAGACGAGGAAGAATCGGATCGAATCTACTCACGGAGGAGACAAATGGTGGAGAAAAACCATGAGCAAGTTCTCGCCGCCGTGGAACACTGATTTGGATCAGATTGAGAATACGGAGCTAGCAACTGCTGAAGCCAGAGAGCCAATGCCGAAGAACATCCAGGATTTCAAAGACCACCCAACCTACGCTCTAGAGCGCCATCTTAGACGGAATGAAATACTAGTCGCGACACGCGAGGTTGGCAAGGTAGCCGCAGGTCGGGATGCAGGGACGCCCGGGGGTAAGCGACTCGAAAACGTGTACAGACGGCGCGATGTGAAGATTGCGCGGAGCGCCGATGCGTGGTATCGTCTTGGGCGAGATGTCAAGATGGGCGAGCAGCCCGTCAAGACGATTCCCGCAAAGGGCAGAGGGGACGAGGAAATGGATATGGACCTGGGCGGCGAGGTTGATGAGCGGCCGGGCACGAATCTCTACACCGAGGAGCAGACGGAGCTGTATGAGGCTCCACCGGTGGTTAATGGCCGGGTGCCCAAGAACTCGTTTGGGAACATCGATGTTTATGTGCCGAGTATGGTTCCCAAGGGCGCAGCGCATTTATCTTGTAAGCTTACTTCCCCCGACGCACGCACTGCAATTTCCCATCCATCCATCATCAAATACTAACCATGTATATCCTCAGATGATGAAGCCTCTCGAGCCGCTCGTATCCTGGGCATTGACTATGCAGACGCGCTGACGGGCTTTGAATTCCGCGGGCGCCACGGCACCGCTGTCCTAAAGGGAATCATCGTTGCGTCGGAGTTCCGCGAAGCGGTCGAGGAGGTGATTCAGGGCTTCAGGCACGAGCGGGATAGGGAGAGAGAGGAAGCGCGTTCACTAGCTGCGCTTCGGATGTGGAAACGCTTTCTTGTGGGGCTGAAGATCAAGGCGCGAGTGGATGGGTATGCGATTGACGGGGAAGGAGATGGAAGTGTACAAGATGAGAGTGAGGCGAGTGATGTGTATGTCCCGGATGATTATGATGATGGGGGAGGTTTTATCCCTGATGACGATGATGATGATGAGGGTGGTGGCTTCATTCCTGAATAACTAGATATTGGTGTATGTAGCTCTCATGGTACAATAAGCAATACATTTAAAAATCCTCAAGTCGGGGGCATATTTTGGGGTGTACAGGACAAAACACTGCATGCAACAGCGGGTATTCCTTTTTGTGTATTTTGCACTTTGCATTTTAAAGCGCTTTAAAGGGATCCATCCAAAACAACTAGACGCTTGGGATATCCTTCAGTATCCCTCTATCTCGAACCGGTTATCACCAGAAACTCTGTACCTCTAGGTCGACTTGCATCCCTGCCGCCCACGTCCTACCCAATTCATCTCTTACAAGGCCAGTTGGAAATTCACGGACTCCGTCCTCCCCTTCAACCAATGCCCCAGTCGGCCAACAGCTCTCTCAGCCTAGACAACTTCAGCGGCTTGGCGAGAAAATGATCCGCACCTGCAGCTCGCGCAGCATCCTGATCACGCTGAGATGCTAATCCGGTCAGCGCCACGATCAACGCCGGCGGTGGGAGATGAGCATCAAGGGGTGTGGTTTTCGCCTGCATCTTTTCGAGTGAGCGGATCAGAGACGTGCATTTGAATCCGTCGCAGACGGGCATCGAAAGGTCTGTGTGGTGTATAAATTGTTAGTAGGTAGAGATAGTAAGTAGTAGATAGTAGGTATTGATCAAAAAAGTTATAGAAAGGAAGTAAATGCGTACCCATGAATATGATATCGAACCCTTTCTTGTCGTATCTCACGAGATCGAAAGCTTGACTGCCGTTCTCCGCGAAGGCTACGTCGCGGAAGTTGAGTTTCTCCATGAACGTCCTGAGTATGCGAAGGTTGATCGCATTGTCATCCACGCATAAAACTCTGGCTTGTTTTTGCTGAGTCGGTGCTTCGTGTAGCGCGCAGATTGGTAGTTTGGTGACAACAGCATCGTCAGGTATATTGGGGTGTGAGACGCCACCATTCGACAGAGGCGACTCCGAGGCTGGACTTGCAGGTTTCCCTGCATCGAGATTCGCGTTTGAAGTTACGCGATCATTTACTACCTTAATATTCGGGGTAGGTTCCAAACAAGCAAGGATAGCCTTTGAAAGCTTATTAGGACCAAATGGAGTGGGGAGTATTTCCAGCGAAATATCTGACTGGGTGTAGGAGGTGGATATGCCTTGCTGTCTCAGCTGGGTACAAACGACAATGACCCCTGGCTTTCGACGATACTTAGAGACTGCAGACAGGCATTCGGAAAAGGCCTCTTCGTCTACAATTACAATTGCGGCTTCTTGTTCATTAGGCACGCTTGACATGTGAAGCCATTGGACTAGATATCGATTTATGGAGTCTTTAACAAGATCAGCAGTATTATGACGAAAACCATAAAAGGCAAAGTCTTTAGGTTTCTGACTTTCAGCCACCGTGGATACAATGCTTGGCAGTATCGGCATCAAGCCCTGGGATGTAACATTTGTGACTGGTTTTCGCAATGGTAATTTAATAGTGACGTGTGTGCCGGTTCCGACTTTGCTTTCAATACCAATAGTTCCGTTCTGGAGCTCTACTAGACCTTTGACATTGAACAAACCAAGACCTAAAGCTTTCAGTGAATTGGACATTCCCGAGTGATGGATTAGATCTTACCAGTTCCCTGAGCTAAAGTCGATTCTTGTGCGAATGCCGAGAAGAGTTTTGTCTCAAGGAAGTCTTTACTTATGCCTCTTCCACTGTCGATGACATTCAGTTCAATAATCGAATCATAATGATCTTTCAACTGCCCCTCCTTCTCGTGGTGCGCCACCTTGCGGGCGCTAAGATCAACTTTGATAAAACCCGATTGCGTATACTTGAGGCTATTAGCCACCAAGTTCATAATTAGCCGCTGGAAAGAGCCTGTAAGCATTGTAAAGTTCCAGTCACCAGGTGTAATATTCAACACAATGGTAACGGATGATGGCTTCAAAGATTTGTCTCTGTTCAGATGGATGGCTGCTTCTGGACGCGGGAAGACGTGATAGACTGGTTGGTCTTGGGTTGAGACGTTGTACATGTATGCGGCTGCAACCATAGTGATAGTGTCTTCGCAAACAGTTCTTAGGTCTGCAGATGACGAAGCCGACGCCTCTACTATCATCCTAGGGACGTTTATCTTTTGGCGCGTGAGGCTTTGGGCCGATGATTTGGGAGAAAGCTTCTTAGCAAGGCCCCGAGCGTCGCTGCACATCGTATTTATCTATCTAGTTAGCATTGGACTTCAACACTAGATCATTCGCAGAATATCTCAAATGGATCTGTGAAGCCGCTGTTGAGAAGTACGATGAGTTTGAGTTGAGGACTTTTGTACGACATACCTTTGTGAATTCCAGTATACCAGTTATAATTTCGAGGAGCGTTTGACCACACGTAGATATAGTAGTACAGAATTCTTTCTGACGTGTTTCAAGTGCAGTTCCATTCATCAGGTCTGTGTGATCGAGTTAGCAACCGAGTCCATTTTCGTAGAGAAACAAACGACTTGCCAACTGAAGCCACTAGATCACGGGAAAGTTAGTGAATGCCCATTCAAGACGGTTTCGGGAGTGGGTAGAGCTTATATTTCCAGTCCGGGAAATTTACAGGAGGAGTAAGAGTACATAAGACGAAACATAATAGAAGGGGGTAAAGTAAAATCAAAGAGCTAGTTTTGCTTACGTATTCCATGCAAAGGTGATCTGAGTTCCTAGAAGCAAACATAGAAATTAGCATTTAATATCGAGGGAGACTTGGAATGCTGAACGTGGGTCGACTGCAGTTGATATGGTTTTGGTTGTGGTCTGTAAAGGTTCGTGAGAGTGAATTCACTTACATGAGATATGCTCGAGATGAACCTCGCCTTTTGAGAATCTGCTGAAGCCATGCTTGCCCTGCTACAAGACATGCTTACACTGTTCATAAACCCGCGAAGGAAAGCGCCTTCAAGCTCAGGACTAAAATCCGGTGTAGACTTGAACGAGATAGCAAAGCACGCTGCAAAAGGGGCAACACTCTCGACATCCATAAGCGGAGCAAACAGTAATTGTTTGGCGCCGGGAAAGCAATTCAAAAGATACTTTGCCTCGAGTACGGTCTTGGAGTGGCTTTCGGCAGAGGTTGAGGTTGAAGCCGGCTTCTGTAATATGTGGTCGTCGACCAAAGACTCTACACCTGTGTGACTGAAGCACCATAGCTTTCCCTCTTCACCGACGTATTAGCATAGTAAAAAGCTAGGGTTTGGGATAGAGGTCAGGAGCGTAGAAGCTGTCTCGGGAGTTTGCATATCTTCTATAGTGCTTTATGGCCTTCTCCACAAAAAGAAGAAGCTTCGCGGCAGATAGGAAAAGCAGCACCAGCTTATAATGTACCAGGTGGCATGGGACATTAAAAGTCGATAATGCATAAAATCCCTATAGGAGATGTAGGCTCCTGAAACAGCTCCGGGCTCCTCAGCTCCCGTACAGGAGAATTGCTTTCTTGTATGAGAATAAGCTCACCTGGGTACTTCTTGACCAGTCTTTTGAGATATTGGTAGTGCGGTGGTTGGAACGCATTTGTTTCATTCAATTCAATATTGTTCGAAGATGACGTATCTTCTTTTGATAGACTCAGAACTTTTGTTGGTGTTTGCGTGTGTTGGCGAATCTGCGGGAGACGGGTTCCCTTCATCAAGGGCTCTTTCATTGGTGGTCCTGTCGTTTCATCCTTCTCATCCAGTGTTTGATTCTTATTGATGCAAGACCTGGGCTGGTAGATGTCAGTTGGTGGAGGGGCCGGTTCTTCCTCTTCCTGTAGCCCCGAAATATTGTCATCTGTACTCTCATCACCGAATATTTCCTCGCTTGTCGCGGATGCCTCAACACTGACATCCAAAAATACAGTGTAGTTGACATCGAGTGCTTCTTTCAGCAGATTTGCGGCGCGCGAGAGGATTTGATCTTGCGTGGGAATCCCCTGGGGTATCTTAAGAAGGCTTTTGTTCTCATGAGATGATACATCCTTCCCAGATAGGTTTTCAAGTTCGACGTGGGTGTCGTGCGAATCCCTTTTGCCATTCCGAGTACTTGAAGAGGCGGGGTTCGAAGGAGGTTTGTCTGCGATGTGCAGGGTTGCTTCCAAAGGTGGCGCTGATTGGGTTTCTTCATTGACTTTCAGTTGATTGTGTTCCGTTCCAGCAGAGGTATCAGCTTTCCATAATTGCGAAATGCTAGATTTGGCCTCCAAAAAAGCGCCTACTCCTTGGCACATTTGGTCCAACCTTTTCAGCATCTCACCTTCCTTCCTCATTTCCAAGTAATCCATAACATTACGAGCCATAACTCCTAGGAAATCAATTTCGAAACTGGTTGGTGGTTCTCGTGGTCTGTCATCCATGACAAAAACGCTACCTATCGGGACATTTTCTCGTGTGAGTAACGGCGTCCCAGCGTAGTATCTGAAGTTAGGGCTCGCGACAACGTATGGTAGGCTGCAAAATCGAACATCCTTAGATAAGTCTGACACGCTGAAACATGCGTAGTTATCTGATTCTAAAGGTAACTCGATTGTGTTCTACGAATAGTGTTAGTCCTAGTATATATTAAGGTGATGTTCACCTACTGCACAGAGAGCTTCACGGCGGCTTGTCCTATGTAAAGTGTGTGAGATGAATTTGGACGGGCTCTTAGGGAACTGAATCCTTACCCACCGCAACCGACCCAGAGGTCATCACCTGCTTCATGTTTGGACGGATCATTCAGGTCCAGTGTCCTCGTTGACTCCGCAAGGAAATACTATATCTTTTTAAATGTGCAGATAAAAGCATGGAAAGGAGTATTACCTGTTCATTCTCGTCCACGACGGATACTATGGCCCTTTGCATTCCAAGCCTGCAAGCAATCAGTTGCATCAGGGCCGTTAATGTCGTATTTGGACTCGAGACAGCAGAAGTAGATATGCCCGACAAGGGTACTCCAAGAGTGTCTGTGGCGTTTGCCGAGTTGCTGGAAGGTCGCCTGTACAATCTTCTTACCTCCCGCAGGCGTTTCAGCTCAGACGAGCGAGAGGCCATAGGTACGGTACTTTGAGTGAGTTAAACGTTGGATATGACGGCTGTTCCCCGATGCTTAGACTGCCTTGCAGAGGCACAAATGTTGAAGGCGGGGTAGAGAGACTGATGGCGAGGGCAAAGGCAAAAAGGCAAAGGCAAAGGGACTAGATTATTCGATATAAGGATAGATGAAGCACACAGAAAGCCAACTTCCATCGAAGCCCAAAGCCATGTTAACAATCAGATGAAGCATATAGGTACCTAGGTAGGTAGAATACGAATGTGCGAGGCGCCGTGGTACCCGAAGACCTGGAGGTTAATGAGGAAGGGTACCTACCTGGTTAGAGGAGGCTGGAGTCTAGACCCCCTACTTGAGGAGTAGAACTGATCGAATGATATCATGGCATAGGTATCTATCCAATACAGAAGAGTGCGTGCAGAGAAGAACAGATGCATACCTACCGTACGAGTGAGAAAAGCCTTACGATCTCTCTCTTTCTCTCTCTCCCTCTCTCCCTCTCTCTTTCTCTGTTTCTCTCCCGTCTCTCTCCATGTAACCCACGATACCTGATCATCGTGGATTGAGGTCCAGTGGTGTGGTGGTGTGGCTTCTGTCTCACGGCAGCTCAAGGGTCCTCCAGGCGCTCTGACCCACAATACTGTATCGGCACTTGGAAACCATGTCCCGTCTTGGGCAAGCCCCCCCACCCACAAAGCCCAGCCCAGCCCAGCCCTTCTGTTAATAAATGTTAATTGTGGGGGTTTCCCCCGTAAATACAAAGTGACTAAGCAAATGATATCACTAGGTATTTAGACCTACATACCACTTTCCGAATACCGAGAGATCTTTACATCAGAAACAACTTCTTTCTGTCGATGGATGGCAGCCGGACTACGATCCAGGATCGGAGCGTTACTCCAGTAGAAGCGGAGCCGGTAAGTGCCATTTTGAGCGCATGAGTTTCACGTGATTGTGTTAGAAAAGTTACTTTCCAATTGCTGCCTCCTCCTGGGAAGTACAACTTCTGACCAGCGTCTTCACGAATTCAGCCCTGTGAGCTGAGCAACTCACAGCACCATGAACTCTTGAGAAACGGTACTTCTCATCTATCTCGAGTGTACCGGACAACACCACATCTCAATTTTGGTCCACCTGATACCAGCGCATTTTGGCCAGATTCTTTTTTGAATCACGCATCACACATCACACATCACACATCACACATTGAGTTGAAGTGACTCTTGCAACTTCTCTCGGGCGGACTGGACCATCGTGGAGCTTTGAGGGAGCTGCTCGAGAGCTTCCAGCAAGGTGGACGACAGGTAGGAGTAAGCTTCGAGTTTGATATTGCCTTGTCGATATTTGCGGGTGATGGCTTTTTTCATCAATCGCACCAAAGCAACTACATGGTGTGGATAAGGATCAATGGCGACGAACGATGTGGTGATTGGCTGTCCAATCGAGTGTACGTAAGGATTTAAATTGGCATCTGTAGTGTTAGATGATCCTTCAATTGGTCCGCAGATTTTGTATCTGCTCTCCAGACCGAATCTAAGAACGTTGAACGATTCTTGCTCAGCGTCCAGCCTCGTCTCCGTCAGTTGTGAGAGCAGATCTAGGCGATTGGCAGCCTCGAGTGCATCGGCTAGAATTAGAATTCCCAGATGGTAGTGCAAGACAGCTTCATACCAATTCAGCTTCTCCACCGGTCCTAGGAAATGGAGCCGTCTCTCGCAGGTACTCAGGAGAGGATGGATTGTGGTCTTGAAAATGCCAAGGGCATCGAGGAAGGCGTCCCAAGCGAAGAGAACATCACTCTCCTCGACCCCTTCTCTGAGTGCCTCCTTCATGCTTGCGATGGTTCTCCATGTATAAAGCCTACTGACCGCGGCTGCAGAGATGATTTGAGGAGCTATATCATCGGATACCTCGAAACCCTTCTTGCGCCAATCTTCTGATTTAGCATGGAATGAACCCACCAGAAACCCCCTAGCCAGACGCCATGCCGGCTCCAGGCATGCTCCTTTCAATCCAGATGTGAGAGATGATCTGATATTCAACGTCACAGAGCTCGTCGTATCCCACATCACTGCCGCCCAATAAGCTCTACTCTCAAGGTCTAGAAATGCCTGTGTGAGATTGGGATTTGTAATAGAGCCTGTACCTGTCGCTGCGTCTGACCAACCTGATACCCCCGAACCGTTGAATTGACAACTTCGCAACCTCTCACGCAGCTGCTGAAGTTGCAGCAGAGCAGTCTGAGCACATACCACCCCGCTAATGCCATCCATCTCTTCTTCCTCGGATATTCCCGAAGGCACAGGAGTCTGGCCGAAAAGGTATAATGCCAACACAGATTGGTAAGATGTGCGATTGATGACCTTGAGCATATCTCTCCTAGAGACGCGCCATCGCTCTCTTACGACTTCTTCGTATTGAATCAGCCCGCCCACAGTTCTTTGAATGACAGCTGGAAGCCATTGCGCCGCGAATGATTGCGTCGCGCGGCGTAAAGATTGTTCAATCTGAACCCTCCTTTTTGCTCTCTTCTCCAATGCGACAAACGCACAGCCTAAGGTACCATCCAGTTGCTTATCCATGTACGCATCAAGCTCTCCAAAAAGCTTCAACGGAGCAATGAAAATGTCGCTAGTGGGGTCATTTCTATACTTGTCAGGTACTTCTTATCATCGCATTCTTGGAAATCGCTATAAGGCCAGCCATACCGTACTTACACGAACGGACAGCCATTCCTGCCAACCCAATGGCAAAAAATAGTCCCAAAACCATGATGGAAAATCTGTTCACTCCATCGAGTCAGGAGAACTTCCACCGACTCAGCATTTGAGCTGGGAGTATTTGTTGATTTCGGATCTGGCTCAAGTGGAAAGATCTCGGGCGACGGCGCACTGTGTCAGGTCAGACTCGTCCTCCTCGTCGTCTTCATCCCAGAAATTGGGCACCAACCGAGGATAATCTGTACAATTCGTACCGTACGTCTCTGCTCTGGCGGAAGACTCACCTCCCACCGAACCAGCACGGTCTCCCAACACTTCCGCGGGCGCTACTAAACCAGAATGCGAATCCTTCCGTAGCCATCCCCCACTCCCACTCCCTCTCACAGAACGCGATCCCTTAATCCACTTAACCATAAATCGTACCTCTTGTCAGCAACGAACTATTCTATACATAGAAAAAGAAGTAAATGAATCCTCTCACCCTGAACGTACACTCCACATTCCTCGCAACGCATTTCGAACATGACCCACCGCTACCGGTTTGCAAACCGCCAGGCTGATGCCCGTTTTTCACCGCGTCGCACGCTACGCGCGACTGCCGGCACGCATCGCAGCTCGAATATTGGGTCCTGCGTCGCATTAATTGATAATATAAGATGCTGGGGCGTAAAGTAAGTAAATGTAGAGGCTGGATCCGGAGGCGCTAGGTACAGTACTCAAGCAAGCAAGCTGTTGATCGGAACAGTATGTGGAAATGGAAGTGTAGTGTTTTTGCGGGTTAAGAAAAGTTTAGATAATTCGATTGTAAGTATGGAAGTATGGAAGAATGGAAGAATGAGAGTTGATGTTTTGTTTGTATTGTATTATAAGCTCGGCTGGCTAGGGAGTGTTTTGATTAATAATTGATCAGCTCGATACAGTAGTGTGTGGCGGGGGCGGGGTGTCGTCTTGGGCTAATAAACCAAAATGAGCTACTAGAGTAATTATAAGTCGAGACAAGTTTTCAGAACTCAGTCTCCACATGCTTCCTTATGGGTATTCATGTATCTGCATTATTGTAGCGTGCATAAATCTGATCTATGGTAAAATCGACAATGCTCTGGTAATAAATACCTCCTCACACACACAATCCGAATCCCATATGGGGATAGGAAACGGTAAAACATGTTCTGCATCCCATGCGTTTTATACTTCCCCTTAGATCATAGTTATCAAAGAAATGTCCCCACCAACTCCCTCAGCTCATCTTCTCCCATCATTTTCACACCCAACAAGTCATTGTCCAGGTGACTCGAAAAATCACAACCGTATTCCGTATTCCACGAGGCACACACGCAAAACCCATCCATGGCAGCTTGAACGTTTCCCTGTGTACCTTTAGCCAGCTCTGCCAAAGCCTCTTGCCTTATCTCCTCAGTGTCCTTGCTAATGGTATTCCACTCTTTGCCATCTTTATCCTTGGCGTACCGAATCAAAGTGTTCTGCGTCGTCACAGCTGATTGAACATAAACAATGCGATTGGCGGTCTCTTCAAGGTTGCCGATGATGCCCAAGATCGCTTTCGCGATATCAGCCAGCGTCGTGGTGCTAAAGGGGACATCGCCGCCATTGTAGAGTGTTGCAGAGTGTGAGGCCGGATTCAAGATGAAGCCAACTTTGAGACCCCAATCTAGGAACAATCCGTTGGCAATACCAGTGTAGGAGAAACCCAGGTTGGAGTTGGCTTTCTCTTGGAGATGTTTCTGCGTGGCGACTTTTGGTTCACAGACAGGTAGTTCAACACAGAGAGGGTTTCGAGAGTCCATGCCAAATTCAGCGGGGATGAAGCGTGTAACACCTGCTGTGACCGAGGCGTCAATCAAAGGGGTCTGGCTTCCTATTGCTAATGTGGCGAGGCAAGAGATGACGACCTGGACCCCTTGTAGAGCCGCAGCCAAGGACTGAGTGGAATTGAAATCGACTTCCGTAATTGTAAGGTTTGGATGGGGCGCCAACTTGGACGAGTTCCCATGTATGCGCGAGAGAACAGTTATATGCAAGTTGGCGCCAAGAAGAGCTTCGAGGACAGACATGCCTAAGTTGCCAGTGGCGCCGGCAAGGGCTATTGGGGACATTTTGAATGAGATGACGTTGAAATGAAGAGGGAAGGAGAGCACGACAGGATACTTAGGTAGCCTTATATATATTTTTGGATTGACGCAGGTCTGCATGCTTACACGACTTTGAATAGCAGGCAAAATCACGGATCCGAACTCAGGGGAGCCGACAAGAAATGAAAATCTCTCGGATACTAGCCGTGGTTCAATGGACGAAGCTTGGAACCGTGCCGTGCCATCACCCCTGGAAGACACCCAGAAGCCGGAACCGAGCTTGACTCCTGATCTGGGTGTTCGAATGGAGCATATCCTTCATTCAGCCAGGAGAGTTGTGGTGTTCTGACATTGGTTCCGGCGGAACCGACAAAAACTCGCTGAGATGAATGAAGTTGGCGCTAAAATTTAGCGTGGAAAATATCTATCTTCCTACCCCATCTAATGGAACGAAGATACATCCTTTGAATTACATCTCTAGGAGTCGGGCTGATTGCGTTTGAATTGGATATTTTTGGATACTTCGAGGGAGTGAGTGATAGGTGAATGAACGGTTGACGGATCGCTTAAATGCTGTGACTGACTGACTGATGGACACTTGTATTACTACGTACGCATATGGGAAGGTGTGGGTTGGTATTAAACACTTTGTTCAAAGATTTTATAGGAGAAGGAGCTTGTAAGCAGCACTCTGCTTGGATTTTCATACTCCCCCAACTGCTCCCCCCACGCCCCGTATTCAGACCTCGCATTCACGCCTCTGATTCCACAACATGTGATGGAGGAGTAGAAGCGGATTGCTGAAAAGCTCAGGCAGTGTGCTTAATCCCGGTCTCATTCATTAGCGGTCCACCACACTGTAAGAGAACGCTGCCTGGGCGGTCGTAAAACTTCATATGATACATGACCAGATTGGTGGCCTCGTGGTATCATTCTTTTGTCTTTGGCACCCGAGTGGACCGACGTCTGCCTCCACTTGGTGTTTCTTCAATCTCTACTTTGCCGACTTTCGTCTTCGGGGTAGATTTGGCCTTCTTGGCCTTTCCTTTGGGTTCATCCTCAGTAAGTTCCTCTTCCTCAGCCTTGATAGCCTTCACCACTACAGCTTTCCTCTTTTTCGACGCATTTGCTCTGGGCTTGCTTTCCTTCTTGCTGTCGGCATCTTCAGCTCCGTTGATATTTTGTTTCCTCTCCTCTGTAGGGAGTTCAATTATGTTCTTCTGCACGCTCGGCACCACGCAACTGGTCCTGTTACCAACAGTGAGTTTAATCATTTCGGCTCCGTTTGGCAAAGTGATGGGAGCCTTTGTCTTCGACTTTCCCCAACGGTGGTTGAATAACCACTCCTCTGGGAACTTGCTCGAATCGGCTAGCAGATCTACGGCAGTCTGGCAGACGTAGAGGATGGATTTATGAAGCTGCTTGATCTGCTCCGAGCTGAACGTATTGCTGTATTGCTCCGGATGCAATTTTGCATTGTATAAAACTTCGTCGCTAGATAGTTTAGCTTATGAGGCCTTTGCATTCAGATGTAATAAGTGTACTAACGTAACCCAGTTACCAAGCCCGCTTATCACTGCTTGATCCAGCAGCAAGCTCTTTATGGGGACACTTTTGCTCAGAATCTTCGTCTCCAACCACCCTGCAGTTAAAATGTCTTTGTCGATTACTGGATCCGGGCCGTTGTCGTTGAGAGGAGTGGTATTTCTGATGTCCTCGGCTGCACAGTCGAGCAAACGTACTCGGCCAAATCTTCGAGCATCCACAAAAGCTGCTTCGATTTTGGGCTTGCTGTCAGTCTCCAGTATGAATCTCCAGTATTTTGGAGGCCATTCTTCCTCTTCTTTGCTTTCCTTTGGCCGATAGTGCCCGGTAGGTTCGCCTCGAATTTGAATCCAGCCTGTAGATGTCAACACTTGATTGACAATCCGTGGAGTAGATTTCCATACCTGTCATGCCTAAGTGGAAGACTGGGTGAGGCGGTGATGACATTATAAGCCTGTTTAATGTATTAGTGAGTGGACAATTGAATACGCACGGGACCAGGGCTGCAAACCAGAAATATTTGCCTTGCTGATTCGCATCTAGGACTTTCTTGCCTGTCATGGCTTTCTGGAACGCAGGTCCACTAGTGCCGACCTTTCCAAATACAATGGCATCATCTGGGGCTTTCACGGCCGCAAGAGTCTTGCCTACTAGATTCTTTCGAAGGTAGTGAACTACACGTGCAACTGTTCGACATCGTGTCAGCGGTGGTATGGTCCTTGTCCATCAAATTCGTTCGTTCTATGCGACACTGACCTTCTGCTATTTCAGGCATTTTGATACTCGTACTACTCCGTACGAGTTGCTGGTTGGTAAGCGTCTACTGTAACGTCTGGGATGACTTTCTGAATTTGACGATTTCATAGATGATGACTCCAAGAACAAAGAGGGAAGCGAATCTGACACGAGAAAACGTGACAAGCAGTTGATTGATATCGCTGCTTAGTCAGGTACTGGCAGCCAACCACTTTGGAGACAATAACCTCGGCCCCGCACCGGTGCATAAGATAACCCCCCGGATATTCTCTCTACTTACGGTAACGGTATCACAAGCCATCAACAACTTTGCCCATATTCCCCAGCAAGCCCTGAGCAATTTCATTTTCTACAAACTCTGACACCTAGTATTATTCATTTCGTCGCTTTTCCGAATACTCTACCCCTCCCATACAACCATCAAAATGGTCGCCGATTCCCTCGTGTACCACCCCTCCGTTGCCCACTACCTCAAATTCGTCGCCACGACTGTCGGCCGCGACAAGCTCCTCCGAACCCTCCAATACTTCTCGCGATTCTACGCCTGGTACCTCTTCCGCACGAATGGCAGCCCCAGCGAAATCGCGCCCTTCGAGGCCATCAAGAAGCAATTCGGGCTCGCGCGCAAACTGATGCGCGTCGGCAAGAATGTAGAGCATTTCAAAGCCGCGGCGCTCGCCGCCGATAGCAAGAGCCTTGATCCAGTCATCAAGTACTGTGCGGTGGGCCGCCAGTTGGGATATGCTGGGTACTTGAGTTTTGATGCGGCGACGGTTCTTGATGCTGCGGGGATTCGGAAGTTTGAGGCTGCGAAGAGGTTTCAGAGGGAGGCGTATAAGTGTTGGGCTGTGGGTCTGTTTTTCAGTACTGTGAGCGGGTTGTATTCGCTTTACAATTTGAGAGTGCAGACGTCCAAGATTGATAAGGAGGATGGAGAGGGCGTTGTTGCTGCTAAGAGGATTGAGAAGTATGTGCTGCCATTCATTAGGAGGAGGGTGCTTTGCTAACTTTGTTTCTAGGGAGCGTGCTGCTATAAACCTTCAACTCCTTTCCGACCTCTGTGACCTGACAGTTCCTACAACAGCAATTGGGCTGGCAAACTTCGATGATGGATTTGTTGGTTTGGCTGGAACAGTAAGCAGTTTGATTGGAGTTTACGGTGCGTGGAAGAAGACTGCTTAAGGGAGGGAGGGGCCTAGAGGTTTTGAATTGAACGGAGCTACGCGGCACAAGAAATTGTATGTAAGTTGGTACTTTTGATATCCAGCAACGCTTGCCATAGAGTGCTATGATAAGATGCATAAAATGCGTCGTTTCATACTATCTAGATGGCATTTTTGGGAATTTAGCATTTGCCTACATTGGGGTTGTCCAAAAGACACAATGAAATACAATGATTACAACACTATCCTTAAGCGTTTGATTTCTACCAATTCTGCTTCTACAGTACCTTGGTCGCTTCTGGCACGGCTACATGTACATACATCTGTTCTACAACTCTTCCCAACCTTGACTCTGAAGTCACAAGAGCCCCGTATTTCCACTCAACAACGACATAATACCCCCTTTCTCAATATTAGCAGATATTGTACCTATTCTACCTGCCGCGTTTATTACTACAAGCTAGTATGCCACTGTCATATTGTTAAACATCTCTCCTGTTGATCTTCTCCTGTACCTCGGTCCAACCCTCACATGCCCCAATAAGTATACCTCCGTACAACTTACGTACAGTACACCGAAGTATGGGGGTCTGGAGTACTCCGTAGGGTGTATTACATGTGCTTACCCCGTACTCCGTATCTACCTTACCGTACTCAATAATCACTAATATTATTTTCTCGCCCCAAAGCATGCACGCAATCCACCCTCCCCTTCTCCCCACCACCTACTCCTACGAAACACATACATGCCCTAGCTCCCTTTCAAAAAATTCCAACCTATCATTGCATTACACGATGTTTAAAAAAAAACAAAAACAAAAGGCACGTCGCGGTCTCTATATATATATATATAGATGAATGATATTGGGTGTTTCTTTCACATTTTACGAGTAGGCGGTTTGGTAAGAAGTGTCTTCATATCCGCTCGCGTCTGCTTTCACTGCATGCATGCAAGTATGATTTCTGAATATGTACCTAGGCTAGGTAGACGAGGATGCGAGGTATTGCGACCGTGATAAATTTATACTTGTGTAAGAGGTTGAAACATATTATGTAGAGAGAGGGTGCACAATAGGTGTAATGGCAAAGCGGTACTTATACTCCGTATGCAGTATGAAAAAGAAGCCGAGATATATTGTATAGGACGCGTGTGACGATCCAAGAATGGAATCTCTTATTCGTGTACTTGAGGTAGGTATACTGTGTCTCTACCCTACCTTACGCCATTATTTATATGGCTGATAGAGATCCAACCTAGTGCTCCTATTTATGCTATACTAACGTCCTCATTGCCTTGCAATCTGATTCGCATCCCCGATATGTGCGGCAAAACTAAAAATCAAACCCCCTTCAAAGCTGAACCGAATAATCATCATCATCGTCCTCCTCATCGGAATCCCCTACAAACACCGGCGGACCGGGCACACTCTCGCTCAACAAGCCTTCCGGCAACATCTGGCTCTTGGTCAACAGCTGCGACGACGCCATCGAGTACGGAACCAGCGATTCCGGTTCCTGGTAATCACTGGCGGCTGAGCGTGGTGTTGGGAGTCGGAGGGGTGTACTGGAGGGAATGGGACGTCGGGGTGATTCGAAGATGATTTCGCCGGGTGAGGAGTGAAGCGGAGTCTGGGATTGGGTGAGATCGACCGTGGTTGCTTGGGATGGACCGGGAATTCGGGGTTTGATAGGTGTAAATTCTTGTTCGCTTTCTTGTTGGCTTGAGGGGATAACTTCGTCGATATCTTCGTCTTCGGATTTGATAATTTGACTTGAAAGGACAATTTCAGGGGCGTCGAGGCCTTCCAAAACTTGGCTTGAGACAGCTTGGGGAGAAACGTGTTCGTTTGAGTTGGCAACCTGGCTCGTGGACGGCTCTGGTGGTTGAGTGAACTGTCGAATCGTGCTCATAAGTTGCTCTCCAGCCTCTTGAGTATCAGTAGCTGAGGACGGAGGTGTGCTTTGGCTGGAATTATGGCCGAATACTGGTGGCATTAGATTCGCCATGAGTTGATCCAGGACAACTGGCCGAACCCAGTTGAACGGGCCAGGTGCCTTTTGTAGCCATTCGTTAGACTTCATTTCTGACAATGAAAGAGGATTGGCAAGCTCGTATAGTGCAAGAATCTCGTACGCGTACGTTTTCCCGCCTTTGCTGGCGTTAAATTCCGCGTTCCCTTCGCCACTTTCATTCAAAATATGGCCAGGACGCTTGGGAGGACCGATCACAGCCATGTATCTCAGAGTCGATAGTGGTGCTGTCTCATACATCCATATTCGTGACACCGTGGGTGGTAAGGGCCGAGCGAACGTGTTGTGATTTCTCGTCCTGTTCAAAAAACCAACCACTCTGGTAGGATGGATTGAAACGAAGACGTCTGAGTTTAAGGTCCTGGGGGCCATAGATTTCACATGTTGACTCGTCAATCGTTGGCTCTCCATAAGCTGGGTCCTCTCTTGGCAAGTGTTCTCCTCTAATTCATCCAACTCCTCAGACTCCTCGACCTCCTGCACCTCTTTCACTTGGGTTGTTTGGATATCTTCTGAACTGCTAGCGAGATCGAGAAGCCTGCCAGCCTCAACCTGTGTCTCGGGGCCGATTTCGCCGTAGCAAGTTTCTGGTCCCAGGTCGTCAACATCCTGGGAATTGGTATGCACTGGCTCCTGTTCTTCGGATTCCTGTTCTTCCGTATTTTGCTCGTGATGCTCTCCCGGGCTAGCTTGGAAAGGATCCTCAGGTTTCAAGTCTTCCTCCTCATCACTCTCAGCATCCGAGTCCAGAATTTCAGTTACAAGATTCCGTCCTTGTGATGTTTGAGGCAATCGAGAAGAATTCCTCCCTGTGGCTGGTGATGCAATAAGGCTATTCTCATCGTCTTCGGGTATAGCGAATCTAACACTTTTGGATGGACTGGATTTCTTTGCGGGTGTCGATGGCATTAGAGTACTTTGCGTTTCATTGCTAGTATCAAATGTATCCTTGACTTCGAGTCTAGGAAGTTTACCAGAACTCTTTCCACCTCTTCGACCTGTGCTGAAGGGTATTGGAGTATTGATAGACATTTCCTTTAGAGGCGAACGTCTGGCAGAACCTCTCGAGTGCGTTGATATTGGGGTTGTTGGCGATTCAGACGACGGGATTTCCTGACGGAAGATCCGACGAGGCGTTCGAGGAGGAGGCATCGTACTGGAAGCCTGGGTTCTGCGTGGCGATATTCGTCGCACTGGAGAAGCAGGCCTTGGGAGCTTTGGGGCCCTATTGGGACCGTTGAGGGATTGTGAAGAATTTGGGCCATCGTATATATCATAGTCATGGTTTTCTTCATTGTCCAGATTGTCCTCCGCCGACGTGAAACTCCAGTCCATCTGACTTATTGTCTGCGTCAGAAATTTCGGGGCATTGTCCGGCTTGTCTCCCATGGTCTTTCTCCTCTTGTTCCCGCGTTTCTTAGATTTTCCCTCATAGTCCATGTCATCCCCTTCCTCCTGTAATGACTTCCTCCCTGTAATCCGCGTTTTCTCAACTTTCTCCCCTGGAGAGTCCACATCTTCCTCTTCCCCATTCAATAAGGGACTGAGAGTCACCCATCCCATTTGTGTGAGAGTATCATCGTCCTTTGCTTTGGCAACCCGGCGACCGCTCTTCTTTCCATATGACTTCACGACTTTCTTCTGCTCTGGAAGCTTGCTTTGGCGTTTGGGTCTTGCGGATTCGTAGACGCGATTTGGTGAAGCGCTGACTCTTTTCTTGGGTGGCATTATTGAGATTTGCGAGCTTTGTGTTAAGTGTGTCTTTTGTATATTTTGTAAGTTTGGCACGGAAAGTGTCATCGATTTAGTCGACGCGTCGCCCACGACGCGTGTGGCGGATGACTAATAAGAAATTGGTGTAGTCCTACCCCTCCTTCCTACAGTACAGTACCTAAAATGTAATTATTCTTCACTCCCCATTCATATTTCTCATAAATTTAGACTTATACATGAGTTCAATCATTTATCAAAACGGTTATGCTTGCTTGAACTGGGAGAAATTCTGTTCTCAGCCAGAGTTCGCCGGTAGAATAATACTCTGATTCATCAAACTCCAAAAAGTCCATTACGGTAAGGTGTTATTTCTATTGCTACAGTACATATGTAGGCTTTGTAACTTTGCAACTTTCTCGGAAGCTACATGGCTCTCTAAAGACAATTGCCTGGGCCGAATCTTCTTTATTCGCGCCGTGATTCTTGCGAAAGATTTTCCCTCCCTCTTGTATTATAGATCCACCAAAGGGCTTTCAGTCCCCATCAACTCTTCATACGCGCCGCTATCTCGATCCCCAACCAAGGGCCACACAATTTTGTCGACAAACCATAGTGTCTTGATAATAGGGCGCGTCCAGTGATCTTCAAGCACCTGTCAGTCTGGTCTAGGTCAGGGCTGCATGCTATACTCGACGCGTCTTCCACGACACCTCCGTGACGACGAAACAATACAATGGAACCTCACTTGCAGCAAAGAGAAGGCACTGCAAATTTAGTACTGATTCCAGCCATCGTCAGGATGGCGAGCCTTGCGAGAAGAAAGTAGATCGAAAAACGATGCGTCTCGAGGGACCTGACGAATCTACTGACGAATCTACACGAGTCCCATGCTGAAGATGTGTGATTTTGAAGATCAAAGTGAGCAGAGTCTCTCCTAGGCCTATGTGATCTTCTACAATCTGCTGACCTAATTTTGGTAGTGAAAATATTCGGATGGGTACGGCTGCTGCCCCGGATGCACCAAAACCAGGGAGCCCGAGTGGGAGGAGGTTGGATGTCACTCGCACCAAGTAGGGGAGATGCTAAAATCACTTTCTTGGTACAAGACTCCTGCAGCCAAGTACTTCAGTACAAAAGATCTTAGTCGCTGTAGAGTTGCCATGGCTCGGTGCAGAAGAATGGAATTCCAAACACCCCTGCAAACCCGACGAAATGTTGAAAGTACGGATGAGATACCCAAGTGAAGCAGAAAAGCTTCGCGACTTCGAAATATCCAAAGTCCTCGCAGATCCCAAATTCGCATCTTCTTAAATCGAAGTCATTGCTTTCGTCGACCAGTTTGAGGACATCAGCACTCGATGGCAAAATCACTACGAACCTAATACTGAAGATATCATAGCGCAAAATGCGAGGATTTAGGAGGAGCTTGTTATGCGGCTTCGAAAGCAGTACAAGCCTTTGACAGAGGAGAAACTCCTCCTTGCTTCTTGTCTCCGAGTCATTGCTCTTGGGCAAAATCCCGTAAAAATTACTCACCAGTGGACTCGTTTTGACACTCAGGTTTGTAGGCAGAGCAAAAGAAGAGCGTTCTGAGCCTTTTGAGCTCATCTGGGAAGGTCAGAAGAATGCAGCTCAAGACGAATGTGATAACTCGTCGGAGGACTCGGGAAATGAGGAGGACTATGAAGACCACGATAGAGTATACAAACCAGAGCAAGTGCGATTCGGCCGGTGCATTCAAGTTCCCCGCTTAGGGGCTTGTGGGATTTTGCCTCCAAAATCATGCTGATTCGCCAATTGTACTTGTGGTCCCAAGAGAATTTGGGACTGCCCTTATTTCCCTATTACTGTACAACACCTACCTCGCTCTGTCCACCAATTATGTCGTCTATGCTCGGCTCCTCTTGCGGAAGTCATTCCCATTGGGCTATATCAAGACGTAGTACGGTCAGCTCTAGGTATACTCTTACTCTTCATGGACCACAGTGCTGACGGACCTGTACAGACGTCTCAAGATTAGGTATGCTTATAATCACGCCTTATTGTGGGATGACGTAGTAACTTACAACAGCCTTGGTGCCGCCCCTCCGAAAGATGGAAGAGGATGTTTGCTTTTAGAAATGCGTTTGACACTATATGGATACTATACTATTATAAGGAGAGAATCAAAGATTTATTAATCAAGCTTCATGATGTAAGATCTTACATACCTGATACGGTCCAAGGATGAGACTTAATTGAGCTTATACCTATATATATATATACCCATCCCCATCTTTACCGCCTTTAAACGCTAGTCAATTTCGGGTGATCACACGACCCCGCGTTGTGGCAGAAAACTTTGAAAATCCCAGAAGATCCTCGCCTCGTCCCGCAACTCAACGCACCACTCCACTTCTCTCTTCTCTCTCTCTCGAACCACCTTTAACAATTGTTCCACGGCGCAACGAACAAATACAACATGTCTAGCAATGACACATATCAAACGCCTCTGGCCTCGCGCTATGCGAGTGCTGAAATGAAGGCTATTTTCTCCGCAAGAACTCGAGCGAGCACTTGGCGACAACTCTGGGCAAGTTCCAACTCACTCACCACCACCAGTTGCTCTATCTTTTCCTAATTTTCCCCAGGTCTGGCTTGCAGAAGCCGAGAAGGAGCTTGGAATTGCTATACCGGACGAGGCGATCGCGCAGATGAAGGCGCATCTTACAATGACGGATGAGGACTTTATCGTTGCAGCCGTAGAGGAGAAAAGGGTTCGTGGGAAATGTTCCGCGTATAGCTAATGGCTAGTGGTTGATGATTTGCTAATTTCTTACCTGTATAACAGCGCCGACACGATGTTATGGCCCATGTTCACGCGTTCGGTCTCGTCGCACCTGCTGCTGCTGGGATCATAGTGAGCAATCTCATAGCCTATTCGAATGCTTCTATGCTCGAATTTCATCACATAGCGTCGCTGACTACGACGAAACTGTAGCATTATGGAGCCACATCGTGCTATGTCACTGACAACTCCGACCTCATCTTCCTCCGCGACGGCCTCGACCTCATTCTTCCCAAACTCGCCACGATCATTTTTAAGCTCTCGCAGTTCGCAATCGAGTACAAGGACATGCCGACCTTAGGATATAGTGCGCCCTATCTTTCCCTGTTTCCTTTTTTTTATTTTGCTGCGTTGGGAATCTCGAGAGAGTTTTATTTTTTGTCTCTCATTTCGTTATAGGAAATGTGGTACTAACTCCTCGATAGCCCATTACCAACCAGCCCAGGTACGTGACTTTTTTAATTTAGTAGGCTCAGAGACTTCATAGATGGCATCAGTTTGGCACATTCGGCACCACTATTGAACGTTGAGAGTTCGAAGGGGTAGTTGAGCGTCCTGGGACCTGCGAAGCCAATTCTTTCAGTCAATAACTGAAGGCGGCAATTGGTGTCTTGTGTGCCAGTTTATACAGTGCAGCATGCTTCCCTGGAAATCTCGCAATCCCCGAGACATTTGATTTCAAACTTCGATATATACATTTATATGAATATCCGACTAATCCGTACTTACAGCTCATCACAGGTAAGCCTCATTCTCGGAGCGACGTGTCCTACTTCGGATGTGTCTTAAAAGTTGACTGCTCCTGAATTATTGTCTCAACTCCGTGGAACAATTTTCCAACTCCAAAAACCCATAATACTAAGTAATACTAACTCTGGGTCTTGTGATATAGTCGGTCGTCGTGCCGCGCAATGGTGAGAAATCCCTATATCATGTTTCTAGAGTCGCGAGAATTGTTTCTAGAGCGTGTTTCTTACAGAAGCCCTAAGTGTTTCATGGCTCATGGATTATTGTGAAGTTGTCGAACCGTAGAGCTAACCCATTCTTCTTAGGATTCAAGACCTTGTTATGGTCTTGGAAGACATCTCCCGCGCTCGCTCGGATCTTCGATTCAGGGGGGCTCAAGGCACGACTGGGACTCAGGCCTCTTTTATGGAAATTTTCCATGGGGATGGTGACAAGGTCGACAAGCTCAACGAGATTCTTTGTGCCAAGGCTGGTTTCCCCGCCTGCTATTCGATTTCCACGCAAACCTATAGTCGTCTCGTCGACTTGAGGGTAGGAAATGCTCTGTCCGAGTTTGGTGATGTTGTTCAAAAGATCACGAGCGATATTCGTCATCTCGCCTCGCAAAAAGAGATGGAAGAGCCTTTCGAGAAAGATCAGATTGGTAGGTTTATTTTCATACGAATTTGCCGAAGTCTAGAAGGGAGCTGTTTCAAGAGCCTATATAATGGCTCTTGAGACAACTCCCAGACATCAGCTCTCTCCAATTAGTCAAATTTTTACCCTGCTAATTCTCCGGGTAGGATCGTCAGCTATGGGTAAGTTTGGGAAGCCCTAACTCGATTTGTTTACAAAGAAGTGACACTGACTCTGGATTTAGCCTATGTAACCAGCCCCTCAGTTTCCACTCGCTGATTTTATTGTGTTGGCACTCCCAAAGAGTGTTCTATTATTTCGGCCCTTGAAGTTTTACGGGAAAACATAACGCTAACTGTTTTGTAGAAAAGGAATCCTATGCGTTGTGAGAGAATCGCTGGTACGCAACCTTTCCGAGCATCTCATTTCATTTCCCGGATACACAAGGAGTTTAATCGGTTTTTGGACGTCTCGAACGCTTTGAAAATCCAATAACTACTCCTAAACTCCCATGTTTCAGATATCTTTTTCGTTTAAGCAATTCTAACTCTGTGAACTTACAGGTCTCGGTCGCCACCTCTCCAATCTTAACAAGAACGCCTCCGATACGTACTCTGCCCAATGGTTCGAGAGGACTCTGGTAAGATTAACCTTGAATCACTCAAATACTTCCACGACAGTAGATGCTAACCCCAATCTTCCTATAGGATGACAGTGCGATCCGAAGAATCACCATCCCCGAGGCATTCTTGTCCGCTGATGCTATTTGCATGACGCTAGACAATGTCGTTGGCGGACTGGTCGTCTACCCAGCTAGAATTCATAGCAGAGTAATGGAGGAGCTGCCTTTCATGGCTACAGGTACGTCAAATATTGTGTACAACATGGGACTTCGCGCGATGTTTTAGGAGCTTAGCCTTGCAGACAACAAAAGTCATACTAATTCGTTGGACAGAGAATATTATTATGAAGTTAGTCAGTTTAGGGAAGTCGAGACAAGATGCTCATGAAGAGATTCGTGTATTGAGTCACCAGGCTAGCGACGTTGTCAAGAAGGAAGGTGGCAAGAACGGTAAGTTCCCAATTTCCCCCATAAACTCGACTTCTTCCTTCAGAATGTCTCAAAGCTTTTCAGACTCTATTAACAATATATGCTAATAACACGTATCCATAGATCTAATTGAAAGAATCAAGAAATCCCCCTTTTTCCAACCAATTATTGGTGAAATTGATGGCATGCTGGACCCGAAGAACTTCATCGGCAGATGTCCCGAGCAAGTCCTTCGATTCTGCGGTACAGGTAGCGAGGTTGAGAAGGCATTGGAGCCGTACAGGAAGCACATTGCGGCCAGCAAGGAAGTGGAGTTGATGGTTTAGAGGCATGCGTACAGTACAATACAATACACGGGGTGGCGTTTCACTTGGTTAGACAAACAGACTTGCATCTTGGCGAGTGGGCATCGAATCTCTTCACGGAATAAAAAGTGGCTTACTAGCGATTTTTTAAGACATTCATTCTCGGAGCGGGTATGCTTTTACCACTGTGCGACTTTGGTACTCAAGATGCCCTTGCTTGGATCGGCCTCGCGCTTTGCTTCCTTCTAAAAGGCTCCTTTCTCCCGAGACCATCCATCAGGTTTTTTACACTAAGTAACGCCTTTAACCCCCATTCCCCTAAACTGTGAATGGTCCGACATCCGTGAATCATCTGCAGACCTTGTCTCCCATGACTCACCCCACCCCTTCCGATCCAGCGCACTACAAGTATATCTAGAATCCGGGCTCCCATCCCCAAACATCCCACACTACAACACACACTGCTCGGCTATTTTACTATTAGCAGCTTGCTTCCCGGTGGGGGTTCAAGCAGCTAATACATACTGTAAACGCCTGCCCTCTGCAGATGCGTTCTTTGCCTTTGGTAAGCAGCGTGGTCAGGTTGCTAAGACCGATAATGATAATCCTAAACGGTATCGCTACGGAGTAGCTAAGTCATGGAGAGAGGCCGGGGGGGAAAATGGATGGATGGATGAATGAATGATTGGGGAGGTAGATGTGGGGTCGGGTTGGGTTGAGACGGGATGTAGACGAATGAATGAATAAATGAACGAACGGGAGTTATCGACCGTGGATAAGAGGGAGATTTGCGATGAAGACTCTGCCAAGTCGTCTGTTTGGATTTCGAATCGGATGAGTGGAAAGTGGCGGTTGGGAAGTGAGGTAGTGCGGGAGGTAGTGGGTTGTTGATGGAGGATGATTGACTTAGGGGAAGCTTTATAATTTTGATTCCTGATCTTGAGGTCACATACCGCAGGTAGGAGATTCGTGATAGTGTATTTGTTACTTGGTTTGGAAAGAAAGGAATATGGCTTTTGTGGTTTGAGATGAATGAGAGAGCTTTTGCCTAGAGTATGCTAGTTTTCTGCAAGACGGCTGGCTTTTGTGAGAATGAAGTGAACTTGATGTAGGGTAGGAAGGAGATTATGAGCCAGGCGTAATTATAACTCGGTTGTTCTTTTTTGAATTCCATGGCTGGTATTTGCCCTGCTACATAGCTATCTTCCAGCCCCAATGAAGGCTGAGCGCTCTCCCCAAGCAAGGTCCATGCACTGCCGAAACATGGACGTGGTAGGTGTGAAGAGAATAAAGCCCATCTCCACCAGGAGTGTGGTTTTCCTCCGTGAAGCAACTCCACGCGGCCCCGACTCGACCACATTTTGCAAGAGAACATATCATCAACCCTGAGGATCAGGAATGATCGTTGCATATTGCACCACAGGCGCGCCCCAACCTGGCCACTCTTCTGCCTTACGATCGATCCACTGCTTCGCGTCATGGAACCTGAAATAGAGATTCGCGAAGTGGGCCGAATCCTCTACTGGTACCAATATCTTCCCCTCTGCGAACCTTGATCTCAAGGCCACTTTCTCGCCTTTCAGAACTTGGTCGTCAGGCTGCCTTCCCATCCGGCGAGCCTCTGTCTGCTTGTGCAGCTGAACTTCGTCAAGAGGAGCGATCTTAAGCTTCAATTTCGGGAAATCAGCCAAATTCAGCGTCTTCAATGCGCCAAAACACGCGAGCGCCAGCCTCGGATCTGGTATTGGCGGCGGCGGCGGTGCGCCTACACGCCTCATGGGGCCGTGTCTTCTAGGTGCCCACGCGTTCAGGTAGATGAGCACATGCTGTATATTCTCGATGGCTTCCTGGAAGAGGAATTTTTGGAGGGACTCGCCCCGTTGGATTCCATACCAGATGGCCCAGCAGAGGTTAAGCACATCGGTGTCGTAGTTCGCGTATGGTGATCTTGGGGACCTTTTTCCCATGCCTTGGATTTCAACCCATCGCTCGCCGGGCCCCGAGCCGATGGAAAATTCAATGTCGTCCTTTTTGGATTTTGGGACGGGACGGAAGCATGGCCTGTATACTTTTAGTAGAGCTTTTCTTGCTTCGTGGCAGATGGCGAGCTCGGTGATAGGAGGGCGGGGTAGGACGTGGGGGCGCTGGTCGATGGTATGAAGCCATATTTTGTTACGGAGCTCGGTGGGAAGGTTGGGAAATAGTGGAAAACTATTGGGGAGTTGCATTGCGACTGTATTGTATAATGATTATTAGAAATTGAGTTAAGGTTGTTGAAAGATTTGTTGAAAAATTAAGTGCGAGAAAGTTGGCGGATGAGGAATGAAGATGGATGACGTTGATTACAAGCAAGTCGCATCAATCCTAATATCACATGACTACGATTCGAGGCAGAGGTTCTAGATCTACGTTAGAACTATGGCAGAACCATCTTTAGCTTACTTCTAGGTTGTTTTCAACATAGAATGTAGAAGGAACTGGCCTAAGACTCTAGAACGATAGCTGCAGTAGCTTTGTTATTACAGTTTACACATACATACATAAACATAAATCATCATAACCACACACCACACTCTACTCATACAACCCCTCTCCCTACTCTTCTTTCTATTTATCCGTCTACTTCTATTGCCCACAAGCATCTTTCTGCGTTTGACAATCCGCAACCGTAACCCCGCTTAGCGTCCCCCCATTAACAGCATCCGCACACGCATTAAACTGCACATCGCAACTCCTCTGCACCGCAGCCGCCTCACCCACAAACGTGTTCCCATTTACCGAAAACGGCCTCGTCGAATCCCCTGTATCTGTAACGGGCGGTGCGACGATTCCGCCAAGTGCCGAAGAACTGGATGTAGAAGTTGAGCTTGCGCTGTTTGTTGAAGAAGTACCTGTGGCTTTTGCAGTCGAGTTGGAGAACGGAGGAAGAGGTGGAGCGACTTTCACAGCGGAAGGAGTACTGCTTGCTTTGACGCTTGCGCTTGCGGACGACGCAACGACGCTGGACGTTTGTACTGCTGCGACATTGCCAGCTACGCTAGAGGTAACGGACACGGACACGGTAGTCTCAGAAATAACAGAGCCGGTAACAGTAGCGCTCACTGGCACCGTCACAGTCGCCGTAACCGTCGACGGAGCAGGTGGAGCGCTAGCAATAGAAGCAGCGGATCCGCAGTCGTCTTTCTGGCTCGTGCATTCCTCGAACGAAAATCCTGGCCCAGAGAAACTCGCACACGCGTCGAATTGGTGGCCACAGGCTGCAGAAGCAGCTGATGAGACGTCATCGAAGAGTTCGCCAAGGCAGAAGAAGGATTCTCCTTGCTTGCTCACGGATGGTGGGAGGCCGCCGAGGGACTTGACGAAGACGAAGAATGTTTCGATGACTGTCACTTTTTGTGCAACGATTCCTCCGCTTGATGATCCTTGGGAATTGACTGCTTTTCCCCCGCCCGAGACTTTCGTTGGGGATGAGACCGAGCCGGCTGAAGATAGGGTGACTGATACTGAAGTCGCGACCGAGACTGAAGACTGAACCTTGCCACCTTTCCCGGCCTTGGTTGTAGACGATGCGACGGGTGCTGAACTCGAAGCCCCATTTCCACCGACTGCTGCGCCAGTCGGGCCTGGATTATCAATAGCACTTTGAGCGGCGGCCGCGGCAGCTTCACCCCCAGACCCGTCGTTAGAAGCCGCATTCGCAGTCTTTCCGCTTCCAACAACAGTGAACTTAGAGCAATCATCAGCTGTTCCTCGCTGTGCAACAGGCATCAAAACAGGCTGATGGTTCGAAGCGGATGCCATGGTGCAGACTCGGTAGTTACCTGCTGGGAGACCACCTGTCACGGTAGCTTGGAGTAGGCCCTTTCCATTACCGGCGTCGTTGATTCCTTTGAAGAATGCAAACTGAGTAGGGTCTAGAGCAGTCGTAGGGTTGAGGGACGCGCCCATATCCTGTACAGTCACGTGTGTATGGCCCACAACTTGACCGCCTTGGAGTTGTTGAGGAGCCGAATAATAGGTAGCATCAGCATTGGTGAAAGATCCAGCGACTAGATTTGCCATCTGAACAGTGATGTTGAATGTAGTATCGGACTGGATGGTAGCGCTGGCATCGACAGGAAAGGTAATGATGGAAGAGACCATGGCTGTTTTGGCGGGAATGTCCCCCATGGCTATAAATATTAGCAGTGTCAAAGGTTCCTGGGGGAAATACTTACGAATTCCATTGCAGGATCCCGCCACGATCTGGAGGCCATTGGTAAGGGTCTTTCCGGCACAGTTGTTGATAAAGTTGTTAGTGGAAGTTTTGGACAAGGCCTGGCCAACTTCAGCTGCTCCAATCTCGTTGCTTCCATCCAAACTAGATCCAGTTTGGATAGCATTAGCGGCAAGGACAGTTGCTGTCAAATCGGTGTTTTGGCGTCGGTGCAGTCCGCCGCCGTGGAGGTGATTTATGTTGAAAACCGATCGAGCTTCAATCAGGCTGGCTGATGCCAACAAGGCAACTTTGAGGGATGCGGTCAACATTTTGTGTGTTCAAAAGGGTACCTGGACACAATTTAAAGGGAAATTTTTATATAATGGGCCGGCCTGGTGTAATTGTGTATAAAGAACAATAGCGACGCAGTCGTGTAAGTGAAAGTGAAAGAGAATGTATATAGGTCAACTATAAAAGAATGTATGTGTACTAGGTACCAAGGAACGTGGTTCGAAAAATTCGATGAAGAGAAAAGCTCTACTGAGAGGCGTCGGAGGCTCTTTATATATCCATAGCAAGAGGAGGGTCTTACAAAAAAGAAATGAGCATAGGTGCACTGTGGCGCCGTCAAGACAAGCGCTCAAACAGCAGGAAACTATCCGCCCTCGCGCAGCAACCCCACTTCTCAGCCTCGCTGCTTCATATGTCTATGATGATCGTTTCGGTTTCGAGGGACAGACTTGCAGGTGCAGGCGAGGGGTAAATATTGAGGGCAAATGAATGTGCTTTTCACAGGGACACTTGAATTATGCATCACATAAATTAAGGTATGTCGAGCCGGTCTGTTGGCGGTCGTAGATCAATGCAAATCATATCTTCTCGTTTTCTGTTCATGTACTCCTGTATCATGTCCGCGCTCTAATACGCTTCCTCTCGCTTCTGCCGAGGTAGCCGCAGGAGACCTTGAACTGCAACTTCAACTTCAACTTTGAAGGCTATGCGGCGCGTATGAATAATCGCTTTGAGACTAAATAAAAAGAATACGTAGCTTAAAGTAGTTGAGAAGATGATTTGTGAAAACATACAGTACAAACGTTGAACGTTCTTTGCTCATGATTGTCCTCTGACTCTGGATATCAAAGTTGGTTCATGATGCTTTGCCGCCAACGATCCCCTCTCCGGCGCAACGCACGTTTCATCGCCAAAACGCGAGACGCTGTGATTAGGGGTAGTTGGAAATCAGACGAACTGCCTTTATTGATCAGAAGGAGTACAGTAAGTACCATGGGTAAGACTGTGTAACATCTCCATTGGTGGAAAGCGCTGGATCGCTTGATCAATGAGACTGGAGAGTTTCCTGTTGGCAAGTAGTAACGATGATTCCCAACCAGGAGTCAGACATACAGTATGAGACCAACAAGCATTAGACCATGGTGCCATGTGGCTGGATTAAGGAAGTTGCTCCGTAGAATGGAATCTTGAGACATGAACTGGTGGACGGTGTTGAGAACTTGGGATGGGATGAGATGAGATAAGATGGGAGGGAGATCCTGATCCTTATCTTATCAGTCAATAAGGAGGCAAGGTCACGGGATACTGTCAGGAAACAAAATGAGGTTTAGCGTCCTCTCAAAAATCTTAGCTTTGATGTTCTTTCCAGCCCAGCCAGCGCAGGGCAAAAAATATACAAGTCAACGAGAACTTTCCGCCGCCTACCTTACTTTCGAGACCAGCCATTCCTCGCGCCAGTTCTATACTCGAATCTTCAGCCTGTCCAGAGGTCGCCATCGACTCCCGCGATTGGAACGTAGAGAGGACGAAAACAAGGGAGGCGACATCAAGATCATTACCAAGACATCATAGAAGATGGATCACACGCGAGACCCGTGTCCTTGGGTGGCCTTGAACGATTTCGGAGGGGCCTTTTGTATGGGAGTATGCAATCCCTCTTTCCTCGTCTTTGAAATAGTCAAGACCGAAGACTCCAGCTTTACTCCTGGAAGCAACATCACCGAACTGCAGCTAACATTCATCCTGCGCATAGGCAATAGGAGGAGCAGTGTGGCACGGTGTGAAAGGGTTTCGAAATTCCCCATACGGAGAGAGACGGATTGGTGCCCTCACAGCCATCAAAGCCCGAGCGCCAGTGTTGGGAGGAAACTTCGGTGTTTGGGGAGGGTTATTCTCGACGTTTGATTGTGCAGTGAAAGGGATGCGGAAGAAGGAAGATCCATACAATGCCAGTGCGTGCTGCTGATGATGACGAAGCTTCGAAGCTTGAGAATGTGGCTAACAATTCTCTAGTTATTGCAGGTTTCTTCACGGGAGGAGCTCTGGCTATTCGAGGAGGTGCAAAGGCTGCGAGAAACTCTGCTATTGGATGTGCGTGTCTGCTGGCTGTCATAGAAGGTGTAGGAATTGGGTTCCAGAGAATGATGGCAGAGAACACACGATTAGATGTACGAATAAGCCTCCCCCCTTTCGGCTCCTGCTAATTAATATATTTCTAGTTACCGCCACCACCCCCACCCGCAGAAAGTGGACAGACTGGATTCCCAGCTATCGCATAAGTCTCTCACCACCCATTACCTTATGCCATACGCCACAAATGGCATCCATACCACTCTACTCTTTCTGCCCTGCGCCACGAGAAGGCGAGGGCTGTGTATTTTCCTTGGGCTAGGTCTCGCCCATATATCTTGTGTTTGCATAGCTGGAACGGTGTATATTTAGACTTTACTCAGCGAACGGCTGGGGTTACGAATCCTCTAATTGATAAACTGTCCCAAACTTCAACCGTTGTTCTTAGCATGGTTTTGACCCAGATACACCTTAAATTCATTGGAATCGGCAAGCTGCCCTTGAAACAAAGAAACTTCTGTCCAAAGAACCCCTTTTCTCCACCGAAAGTACTGGAAATTGCCAGATGTATTGATTTCAGATCACAAGTACTGTTCCTCTTTATTCATACACACCAAACACCCCGTTTACATTGCCGTTCTACTCTACTCTCAAATTTCCTACTTTACACCTACTCACAAGCCCACCTAATCAACTCCTCAAACTTCTCATCCAACGCCCTAGCTGCCTCCACCAGTTTCGCATCCCTATTCCCCCCACAAACAAGCGTACTCGGCACCTGCCAACTTACTTCGGTCCCTTTGCCATTCTCCAACTCTCTAACAAGCAACTCAACCGGCACCGCCAACCCAGCCTTGAGATCATGCTCTAGCATGGTGATTGCTATGAGTGGGTTGCCTAGGATAATACGCTTGAGTTGAAGTCCAGAGCCAACGCCGTACAGGGGGAGCCAGGCATTGTGGTTTATTTCCTTTTGGATTCCGTCAGCCACCACCCTCTGCTCTGTTCTGAAGCATGGGCTGGGAGATAGGACAGGGAGGGAAGAGATGGAAGGGGAGGGATTACCATAAATATCATAAACCCCTTTGCGCCAACACTTTTCTCAACTTGGGCAATGAATTTCTCTTTGCTGGCTTCAGAGTAAGAAGCTATGGACGCGGCGATGGAGGGCCAGGCTCGGGTGTCTGGGCTACCGATTTCGGAGTAGAGGTTCGAGATGGTGGTGTTGAAAGATGAGGGGGTTGTTAGGGTCAGGCGGGTTCCGGTGAAGGTTTCTGTCTGTATTTGGGAGGTCATTGTTGTGCTTGTTGCTAAGTGTCTAAGAGGTGGATCAAGGGAGGCTACGGTACTTGGTGTGGATGATGAGGGGAGGCTTTGTACTTCGTCGAACGAAATATTTATTTCGATTCAGGCTTGGTTCTTTTGTTGAGGATGTGATTTGTTATTGGGAGGAGTTTTTGGATCGAAGGTCCCTTCTTATAATTAGCAGGGTTCATGAGTATACACGGAGGTTGGCTTTGGTCTCGGCAAGGAAGAGGGGGTTTGATGATTACTGAACCGATGTGATGCATTAACGCCAAGCTTAAAGATTATTAACTCCATTCTATGCGAACCAATTCCAGTAACTATGAAAAGTAATCTTCAAAAATGTATTCGAAAACACGGCGACAGGAGATCAGTTGTTGCTCTCACGTGACCGTACAATCTCCATTTTTTCCATGACCTCTTCTGCTTTTGTAAGCGGACATAAAAGGAATGCTTATCAATCTGCGTTATACCCCACGGGATTGGAAACATACGAGCACTTGGTGAGTGATCACATTGTATATAGCCTGCTCTGAAAAGAATACATATGGAGATATCCCCACCCAAAGTCCCCATTCATGCAGATTATCAGATTCAAGTAGCTTGCCCTCTTTCTCTGAAGCTACCTACCAAAACAGCTCCAGCAGACGAGTTTGATTTCTACTTGTGATCAACCACGAATCGATCTCCATCATGGCAGAGAACAAGAGTCTCATCTTGGCAAAATACCCAACCGGCTTTCCAATCCCAGGTGAAGACCTAATTGTCAAGTCTTCTCCTTTCGACATCAATGCCCCACCACCTGATGGGGGACTTATTCTCAAAACTATCTATCTCTCCTATGATCCTTACCAGGCAAGTCCTTCTACACAATCTCATATGAACAGCAGTTAATCCGTAATTCAGCGCGGCCGAATGAAGCCTGCCATTCCTGGCGCCTACACAACCGGCTACACCCCCGGCAGCCCTGTTCAGAACGACGGAATCCGTAACCAACCCTTTCCTCTGTCTCCAGTGTTTGGTTTTGCTGTGTTGTGACTCCCGAAGAAGTCTTACATCACCTCGGCACTTGATCTACATCTCCACAGTAAACAATGCTAATCTGCAGTAGACCGCGTAATATCCTCCTCATCACCCCGCTTCAAACCCAACGATATAGTAATCGGCGCCACCGATTTCTCACTCTACCAATCCATCCCCAGCGGCCGCGCCGAGAAGCCGCAATCCTCCGGCGGCTTCGACGTGCTGTCCAACCCCTTTGGTCTCGACGAGAAGCTCTTCCTCGGCGCGCTGGGAATGAGCGGCCTCACGGCCTATTCTTCTTTCTATGAAATTGGTAAGCCGAAGAAAGGGGAGACAATTTTCATCTCGGCCGCTTCAGGTGCTGTAGGACAGATTGTAGGACAGCTAGCGAAAAGAGAGGGTTTGAAGGTGATTGGGAGTGTGGGGAGTGAGGCGAAGAGGAAGTATGTGGTTGAGGAGTTAGGGTTTGATGGCGCGTTCAATTATAAGGTTGAGAAGCCGACCGAGGGACTAAAGAGACTGCTTGGAGAGGTGGGGAGTAAGGGTCTGGATATTTATTATGATAATGTGGGAGGTGAGCAGTTGGATGCTGCGTTGGGGGTTATGAATGAGCGGGGAAGAGTTGGTGAGTTTGATCTTGCTTTTCAGGTGCCTTGCTGATGAGAGGATAGTGTCTTGTGGGAGCGTTTCCCAGACTAGCTTGAAGCCAGAAGAAACGTATGGCATCAAGAACATGGGGCTTGTTGTTGCCCAGAGATTGGTAGTCAGGGGCTTCATTGTGTATGACGAGGATATGGGACCGAAGTACACGGAAGAGCACCAGAGAAATGTGCAGAAGTGGATCAAGGACGGGGAAATCACTATCAAGATGAGTGTCACTGAAGGTATTGAGAATTCTGCCGAGGGCCTTGTGGGAATGCTAAAGGGGGAGAATTTCGGGAAGGCTGTGTTGAAGGTTTCTGATCTCTGATTTAGATAATACAGACATCATTGCAGTCATATATTCCAACACCTACTACTTAGGGGCTGTATCACGTGAATGGACTGTATTGGGGGGGGTTAGCGCCACCCTAGCACCACTTATATTTACCTAGTAGCCCTCGGGCACTATGCAGGGGACTTATTCGATTTAAGGTAAGGATTTGATTTATTTAAGATTTACAGGTGCTTCACTGATGACTGGTGAGATGTGGATGTGCACTTGGATGACTAATTGCCAGCGCTAGTGTTTACTTTCTTATCTGTGTGCGCAACACTAAGTTTTGGTGGTTTGACTGGGGGTACGGGGTTCAAAAGGATTAGGAAAAGACGCTAGAGAAAATGGAACGATATGATTGG
>QGMG01000089.1:0-59654 GCA_007825325.1 Lachnellula cervina | reverse complement strand
TTATATATCTGTTATAAAACTATTATAAATATAAAATGTATAAGCATTTATCTAATCTGAAACTCTATATAGAGTACTTTATAACTAGAAGCATTTCTCTTTTAGACTCTTTTTTCCCTCTATCTGTATCTATTCCTAGCAGTCACAGGACTTCCCGATTAGGCTAGCGCTAAGCTTTATTACATTTCGCATAACTGTAAAGTATAAAATAGAGCGTAAAATAGTCTAGCTAATTAGAAGTCGGTAGGAAATTATATTACTACTTTTAGTAATTATATAAAAAGCAGGCGCAAAATAGTAATCTAGCTAATTAGAAGCCGTAAAGTTATATAATAATTAAGAAACTAAGGAGTTTTTTTTTCACTTATTTATTTTTTCTTTATAATTCTAAAACCTAAAACCTAAAGGTTTTAGGTATACTAGATTAAGCCTATTTATAAATTATAGTATTATATTTAAATCTATTCTTTCTACTATTACCGAGACTTAATTTAGATTTTTATTTTTATTTTAAAACATATTAGTGTATTTTATAATATTCTTAAAGTCTAATAGCTATAGGTGCTAGAATTTTCAAATAAGTTTAATAAGAAGTCTAACTCCTTATAATTTAAACTAGGATTTAAGTTTCTTAATAAATATTACTAGGCTATTTTTGGATTCTATAGCCTTATAGGCCGTTTTATTATTCTCTAGATAGGAGAGAGATCCGTCTTCTTTTTAGCTGCCCTCAATATTATTAAGGTAATGTTAGCGTACTGTGTCGTGACTTAATTTTAGCTCTAGGATTATATTACAACGTAGCAACATCGCGACACTAAGGCGCCGCGACAGCGAGGTCACTACGCTACTCAATCCTCAGGACGAGCAGAAGCTCATCTACAGGTTTGTAGAGGATACTACATTCAAGTGTTAAGTCTTCGTCCCCCCTATCTTATACTATAGCGCGTAGCAAGAACGACTTATTACAAAGATCTTATCGGGCCTAAATTTAGCTCCAGGAGCATATTATAAAGTAACCGCAAGGTCGCCAAGCTTAGAACAAGTAAGCTTGTCTATAGGTTTATACGGAACACCTCTTACAGGTATTAGGACATCGCTCCCCAGATAGATATTCGACGCCACGGACAAGCCCATCCCATTTGGGTTTGAACCAAGAGTCGAGCTGTGAAAACCAATGACCACAAAATTTGCACTATGAAGGGAGACTAGAGGAAGCCGCGAAAACCAACGATCACAGATTGGCAAATGCCCTATGACGGGAGGCGAAAACAAAGCACAGGCCATCGCGTCGCAATCACAACAACGCGCTCAAGAGTCAAAGATCACAGTCAAGATAGTTATTTCAAATAGTTCATGCGTGTCTCGTATTTGGTCAGTGCACTGTCACTGCCTAAGTAATGTACACCCTTTAAAAAGCAAATCCCAGTGGCGAATAACTCCATGCCGTAACCGTGAAGACCCAATCCCATACCATTATGTTCCGTTCAAATGCCTCCACGAGATCAACATTCCAAGTTCAGCGCGCCCCATGGGCCGGTGAACAGGGCCGAGAAGATGCCATGCCAAGGTATTGAAAAGATTCAGACGCGCCCAGAAATCTACGATCGCTCTCCGCGAAGACGACGACTGATTGATGTTAGTTTGTGTAGTATGGAAGTTTGCACGAGTGGTATGACTTACGCAAGCTGGATGTCCTTGGATTGAATGGTGACACGCTTGGCGTGGATGGCGCAAAGGTTGGTGTCCTCAAAGAGGGAGACGAGGTAGGCCTCAACGGACTCCTGAAGAGCACCGATGGCGGAAGATTGGAATCGGAGGTCAGACTTGAAGTCCTGGGCGATTTCACGGACGAGACGTTGGAAGGGGAGCTTTCGGATCAGGAGCTCAGTGGACTTCTGGTAACGACGGATCTCACGGAGAGCGACGGTTCCTGTGCAGATGTTAGAAGGGTGAAGGTGAGACGCGATGTTGCGACTGACCTGGCTTGTATCTGTGGGGCTTCTTGACACCTCCGGTAGATGGTGCAGACTTGCGAGCGGCCTTGGATGCAAGTTGCTTACGAGGAGCCTTGCCTCCGGTGGATTTACTATTGTATGTTAGCTTTGGATCGATGCATTTGTTGTGCTGTGGTGGGTAGACGCGTCGAAGATGAGGCTGAAACGCAGGAATGACCACGGTCGCAATCTTTGAAGATAACGATCGCGACGACGCGATGGGGTTCAAGAATGCGAGGAACAAATGCTTACCGGGCGGTTTGCTTGGTACGAGCCATTGTTGATGATGATTTGAGAAGATGTTTGATGGAAGAGAAGTTATTGAGTTGTGTTTGTTGTGTTGGGTGGTGGTTGTCGATGATGTTGAGTGGATGGAGAAGGGAAAGTCTGAGAGGTGGGAGGATGGATTATTTGTAGTGCAGAAGGCGCTAGCGAGTGATCTGGCTGTGATTGCGCTAGTGGGGGGGTGCGCTTTCCGAGTTGCAAATCCAGCGATTTTTGAGCTCGTAACTTCAAAGCTTTTGCCGACCAATCAGCATCCAGCATTTAACTTGCATGTTTGGCTAAGCGAAGAGTAGAATTATATGGCAGCGCAGCATTTCTTTGTGACTCATTACGAGGACTGTAATTAATTCTGTAGATTCTCGTAGTTGACAATTTGTTCATTCATTCTATAGGATTCTACGAGTGACTGTAACTCTACATCTGTATTCTATGCGTACCTATGCCTGTATCTTTGGCCGTGAAACTCTGCTTTCCAGACTCTGCAAGCGCAGCGCACCAAAAACTCGCCACTCGCCTGGACCAATCAGCAAGCTTCGCGTTTGTTGTGGTCGCTTCCCTCCTTTTGGACCTAGCGCCAAATCTTAGCTCGTGATTGCAGCAGCCGCGAACGCGCCTCGCTCAGTCAAATAGCCTCGTCCCCTCCATCATTCTTACAACTACTCAATCCACCCACATCTATTCATCATCCCCACCACTTTTCGAATTCATCACGTCGACCACCAAACACACACACACATCTTTCATCTCTCTAACATACCTTCATCATGACTGGACGTGAGTATTCCCTCCACTTCCCTCTCCATTGCTGCACACTCACCCCTCCCCCGCCTCCAACAGCATCTCGACTTCGGTCGCGTCTTGCATCTTCCCTCATCTCCACAGCATCATACTGACGCGTCCTCTCTACAGGCGGAAAAGGTGGCAAGGGTCTCGGAAAGGGTGGAGCCAAGCGTCACCGCAAGATTCTTCGTGACAACATCCAGGGTATCACAAAGCCTGCGATCCGTCGTCTCGCGCGTCGTGGTGGTGTCAAGCGTATCTCAGCCAGTAAGTTCCCGCATCCACTCTCTTCATGCGATCCCGCAGTTCTCTGACGCGTCCAAACAGTGATCTACGAAGAGACCCGTGGTGTTCTCAAGACCTTCCTCGAAGGTGTCATTCGCGATGCAGTCACATACACAGAACACGCCAAGCGCAAGACCGTTACATCTCTCGACGTTGTCTACGCCCTGAAGCGACAAGGCCGCACTCTGTACGGTTTCGGTGGTTAGATTGGGTTGGGTTTTCATGGTTCTTCGATGTCTCTTATGAATTTCTTCCATGGCTTGAGGGCTGGAAGACGGGTGCTTTGGGATGGGTTTCACTTGCTGATTACGGTGTTTATTGTATCATATGGAATATGGGGGTTTTACGGCATGGTTGATAGTGCCCATGAGATAATCAAACCACCAACATCATGACTTGAACACACTGCTCCCTCTGCTGCTTGACTCCGTGAACATCGCTCTGATCTTGACGCGTTTCTTGTTTTGGTCGGCCTATCCTGCTTTGGTGACCATGCTGGCTTTTAGGTAGTGGCGAGTTCCAGATAACTGTCCGCAATTATCAGGTGGTAGGTCTCTGGGCGTCGGGTTTGCTCGTAGAGGTGAAGTATCCTTCCATTATTCGCCGCCTGTTCTACGCCGTTTGTTGGTAGTTGCGGGTGCCTAGGATCCGCGTCTATTACCTTAGATCTCCACGTGAGTAGCCGGAGTCTCGAAAGTATCCCTATATCATATATCACAACTCTTGGATACCTCTATCTGGCTTAAACCTTGTGCAATAAAGATACCAAAGGAACATATTAACCTATCAGTCTTATATAGTTCGTTGTATTTAGTGACTTGGCATTTTCTTTCTCCCGGCAAAACTACCTAGCTTCCCTGACCTGAGCTTTCAATGAAGGCAGAAATCCCTCCACGCTAGTGTTCATAGTGTTATAATCCTTCATTGATATCTTTACTTGCTTAGTATATCTTCTTATTAGTATTTTAGGTATAGCATTTCATCTCGCCAAGATTCGTTACTTTCTCTGGATATAACAAGTTATAGGTACTTGGAAATATACCGAAATCCAGGGACCTGATAGAAAGTTCTTGAAATATATAAAACCGGTTGTGATTTTGCATAAGGCTAATAGAGCACCAAGCCTTTATAGGAATAAGTGTCTATATATTACAGTTTCCAGCTTGATACTACTAAGAGGGAATTGGAGTTATAATATTTTATATATAGATATAGAACTCAACCGATATTAGTGCCGGCAAGAATGACCTAAGGGTTAATAGTAAAGGATGAGTTGCTTGGACTTAGATTCTCTTATTAGCCAAGGCGTATGAATAATTATTTGCAACCTTCAAACTCAAAAAGGGGGGAGCTGAGAAAAAGGTAGATTCTATCAAGTTTAGAAACAAAGTCAGAAGACACATAGTTAATAGCTCAAACCAGGTACTATTATAGAAGACTACTATTAAGTGTAGTTCTAAACGGCAAGGTTCTATGAGTTAAAAGCTGCCCGGGTACCTAAATATTAACCTCCTTACCTTAGAATACTACTGAGTATTTAATATAAGTATAGGCTGGCAAGGTAAAACCAAACGGAGATATTAAAATCCGAGATATTAAAATCCGAGATATTAAAATCCGAGATATTAAAATCCGGGACTAACTATCTCTCGAGAGAGAGAGAGCTGCTTTCAATAGTCCGACGAGCACATATAAGTTAGCTTAGCTTTGGTATATTATTTGTAAGTTGATGCTATCCTCAAGTTCATGCGAATATTCAAGGTACATGTATTTTAGGAGGTCGTGCTAAAACAAAGTATTACTCAAAGAGAGAGAAAATAACCACACAAAAGAGCCTAGGTATAATAGAAGTATCTACTGCACGCTAAGTCTTCCGTGATATGTTAATGTTGCAGAAAACAGACTAAGCTAGACATCTTATATTTGGTAATATATTAACACAGGGAGCCTGGAAGTCTTTAGAAAACAAGCGCGGGATATGTCTTCCAATCAGATAATACAGCACACAGTAGCTAGAATGGAATGAATATATCCCGTTCTGATTCCACCCCTACAACGAATTCCAGGAGTCGTGTTGCGTGCCTGGAAATAATGGGCATATAGTCATGTCAATCCGTCCATACGAAGTAAGCCACAGCTGAAGAGCTAAGACGGATATGATAGAACTTTGGAACTTTGCGGACAAAGCACGCCACGGGGTTTTTGATTAAAGATGGGTATATCAGGATATGTCAAAAGATACTCTCCAATATGCTGTACCGAATCTCTACCTGGATCTTTAACCGTAAGTACTCCTCGATGGGATCTTGCAGGGAAAGCTAGCAAGCCGAATTGCCACAACAGCACTCCAATCTAGATACACGTCAGATGAGGTCGAGAGTAACTGAACCCATTCAAACCAGGAACGAGGTTTATTCAGTGTGAACTTCAACCAGAGAGATGCAAAGGGGGAAACTCCGCACGCGGCTTGCTAACACAGAAATAGTTCAGAAAGAAGCACCGGAAATAGTTGTAACATTGGAATGATGTGTTGAAATTGACTCTACATAACTAGGAACATGACAAGGAAGATTTTACCACCCATTTTCCCTTATCCATAAACGCCAAGATCACCACACGCCCTAACTCCCTGATACATATCATTAGACATCAACCTCATCGCCCTTTCTAGTCGGAACTTGGGTCAACACATCGAAAGCACCAGTGCCGACCTTACTCATCCTGCCAATCACAATCCTGGAACTTGGACTTGAAAGATCGTCCCAATCACCATCAGTGACAGCATCAGCTAGGAAGCCTACTGTTGTCTCGAAGCTCATCTTCATGAACGGACTGACACTGCCCCTCAACCCACTCCTGTTGAAAGGATTGAAACCTCCTCCCCTAGTCATGAAGTCGGCGATCAAATTCAAATGCCTATGATCAACACTAATTCCGTGACCACCGAAAACACCCGACAGTTCTTGAATAATGGCTGCACGACAGGCCTCTACGCCATAGTTCCTGAGCATGGCCGCAATATCGTTGGTGGAGATGGTGTTGGGGTTGATAATTTCAGGATAGCTCTGCATTGCCTTGAGATTGACACCTGCCGTGTGCACAACTGGGACCGTGATAGTCTCGCCAGTCGCTAAATCCTGGACTTTTTCATCGGGAACGTAGGTACAAGCACCGATGTCGGCAATCTGTTGGATGAGAGACTGACGCAAAGCATCTTCGACGATGGAAAGCATGAGCACTTTTGGAACGTCCGCATCGTACTCGAGAGTAAGGTTGCACCATTCTCCAGAAGCCTCATCGAAGCGGAAGCGGACAATATCGTTGCAATTTTTCATGACCAGAGCTTCCCTTTCTCCTGCCACGCTCTCACGGCGCTTGCTTGGACCTCTACTCGAGGAGTCATCTTCGTCATCGCTACCAGGTTCGCGAGGACTGCCACCAATTCCTTCATCTTCCATTTCTTCCACGTCTTCTTCCGGCTCGGCCTCCTTCTGCATCTGCGCTTGAACCCTGTCGTCATCCTCATCGTTTGCGGCATAGCTCACGGCCTCCGCGCGGTTGGCCCTCTGCTTGTCGTTGGTAGCGTCGTCGTCCCCATCATCGTCATCGTCGTCGTCGCCACCTTCTCTTTCAACAGATGCTCGAGCTTCTTCGATCGTCCCAACTGACTTTCCAATCTCTGGTACTGCAGCGCTGCTAGCAGAAGTTTTTGCTACCTTCTCTCCTTTCCTTAGGCCAAGTGCTTTCCGCGTGAGAGCTTGCAATCGTGGTGCGAATTTCTTCTCCAGAGTACGGAGAACATCGGGGATACCGATTGCATACGTTTCGGTATACTCATTGGAAGGGAACAGTTTGATGGCAATGTCATAGATTTTTGCTTCAGAGTAGGCCACTCCCTTGCCAATGCGCTCGTTGACTGTGGCTTCGTCCAAGACTTCGGCGAGTGATAGAACACTGATGCTCTTTGCGAATCTCTCGCCACCTTCAGCCGATATTTCTTCATTGAGTCGCAATGTCATTGATGGCGTCGAAATATTGGCACTGGCGGTCATTACAATCTCCCGTAGACGGGGGATACCCAGGGTGACGTTTTTGGTCGAATGCCCAGCCAAATGGAAAGTGTTGAGTGTCATTTGCGTCGATGGCTCTCCAACAGATTGGCCGGCTACAATCCCAACTGCCTCACCTGGATCAACGACAGACTTCAAGTACTTTGCAACCAGGACTGGTTCCAAAGCCCTGCGAATACCGACACCTTTCGGGTGCGCCTTATCCTTAACCATTCCGTCTGGGTTGGTTTCTAGATAGTCTCTGAGGGAATTGAAAAACTTCTCTGATGTGGCATATCCATACTTTCCAGGATTGAACGACGAAAGCACAGGATCCGGGCCATTGGGATCATTAGCTTTCGCATGCTTGAGTGCCTTCTTCATCTTCTTCAATATAACATCCTTCTTCTCGAATATCGTGTCGTACTTCGGTTCACCATAGCTGAGCTGCGAAAGTTCGGATATGAGGTTTTCAAGGAGGAATTTGAAGTTCGTCAGGTGCATCTGTTTGGTTACGTCGAGACCATCCTCGCCATACAAAAATTGCACCAAGGAGCCATCAGAATCCCTGACTGAGGTGTCATATTCAACCTTTAACCCTTCCATGCCCTTGATGAGACATCTTTGAAGGTAACCAGATCTCGAAGTCTTGACGGCAGTATCAATCAAACCTTCTCTTCCTGCCATAGCATGGAAATAATACTCCTGCGGACGTATGCCCGTCAAGAAACGATTCACGATGTAGCCACCAGCTCGAATGTTCGTCTCGAAAGGTCGGAAGCATGGCAAAGACTTTCCACTAACCATGAGTGGAACCCTTCGGCCTTCCAAAACTTGCTGGCCAAGATTACAGGAAATGAGGTTGGCATTGACAGCGCTTCCCTTTGCACCAGAGACTGTCATGTTCTGCATTTGGTTTTTTGGGAACTGCTTTACGAGACCGAGAGGAAGGCATGCGAGGGTGATTTCTGAAGATAGTTCTCCGGACCGGTTGTTCATCATCATATCAAGGCCAGCTTGCTTCTTGTCGTCCCTCAATACATCCTCCAATCGATTCCTCAATTCCGAGTCTGTATCGGACGGGTTCTGGTCAGACAAGGTGACATACTTGGCTGCAACACTCAGACCAAGATTTCGAGCCCCTTTCAATTTCTCCTTCCGGTTTTGCTCGCCTTTAGGGGTCAGACGGAGATCATCCATGCCACAGGTAAAGGCTCTCATATGCAAGAACTTAGTGAGTAGCCGACCAAGGATACTAAGCATCTTTCCAGCCGCGGTCGGTCCGTACACTTCATGAATGGAGTGGATGAAACCACCGCCGGTAGGCCCAATCTGCGCCTTGTCAAGAATTCCTGTGACGAACTCCCCTCCGTTAAAACGTACGACGCCTTCTTCTTCGCCATTTGGACCCCATCGATCACCCGGAACCGAAGACTTGCTTGTAAGTACCAAAGGAGCACAATTGATAGGCTTGATATTCTTCAAAATCGTGGTAATAACCTGCTTTCCCGTCCAACGTGGGGATGGCTTGATGATAGCAGGTGGAACAGTTTCTATTCGATCTCCAACGATGTGACCGCTTTCCGGTCTCAAGCAGTTGTATATCAATTGCTGATATGTTGCACGATCGAAAAATGTGTCCCGACTGCACATCCAAACAGATACTGAGATATGGTCTTGAATAAGACCTCTCAATGGTTTTCCTGATGTTGCTACAAGATATTGATGATCGGTATCTGCAATTTGCAACGCTTCCGCACGTGCAATTTCTGTTTGGGGGAAATGCATGTTCATCTCATCTCCATCGAAATCGGCATTGTACGTATTACAATTGGAGTAGTGCATACGAATTGTTTTCTCGCCTGGTAAGACTCTTGCACGATGGCCCATGATGGAAGGTTTATGTAGAGTTGGTTGACGATTCATTAGTACCACGTCGCCGTTTGTGAGATGTCGATGAACCTTCTTATTGCGAGCCCCGTTGGCACTATTGTTCGAGGAGGCAAGTAGCTGATTAGCCAAAGCTAGACGCTCATCCTGACTTTTCGACCGCAAATTGATGACTTGGCCATTTTCATTCTCAATAGCTGCGGCACCAGGCCATTTCTCGACGCCATTTATCACAGCTTGCTGCATATCCTTGAAATTGTGACTCGTAACAGGCTCGGGATATGTCAATTTCTTCGCAAAGACAGGCGGGACACCGATCTCATTCGTCTCAATATTTGGATCTGGGGAGATAACACTGCGTGCAGCGAAATTGACACGCTTTCCCATCATGTTCTTTCTGAACAGCCCTTCTTTCTTCTCTAGTTTCTGCTTGATGCCGTCTTCGTTCTTCTTGCCTGCCGCACCTTGAATAGGATTGCGATCCCTATCAATGAGAGAATTCACGGCATCTTGGAGCTTACACCAAGCTTCTTGGAGGTCATACCAATCTCTCTTCCGCAGCGATGAATTGTCGGAGGCTCTGTCCGGATTCGCAATGTCCTTATGGATTTGTGCAATGGTTTCGCAGCTTTTCAGAATCAATTTATAGAGAGAGTTTTGTTGCGCCTCTGCTACTTCCCCATCTCCAGTACGTGCCTCAGGACGGTATTTGTTTGGCGGTACCAGCAGAGTTTGTAAGAAGAACATATCAGCGCTTACTTTGGTAGCCTTCCTCGCAGCGGAACGAGAGTCATACACCAGGGACAATATCTCCTGCTCCTTCTCGAATAGCAGTGTTAGCTGGGCCTTGACCTCCAAGGGATTGACATATCGCTGCGCTGCTGCTGCAACCTTGGGTTTCGAGCTCGAGTTGACCTTGGGTGTGGCATCACCCATAACTACATCTCCGTCTACATCAAGATCATCACCATCTCCCTCGTCATCATTCGACGACAAATCAATGTCAGCAATCCCTTCGTCATCGTCGGCATCGGGTTTGCCCTCCTTCGCCCGTTGTAGAATTTGTACTGGATTTACGGCGTGGAAGCTTCCTGCTGACATCTTGGTCTTGTCATTGGTCGTCAGAGCTTTCTCGAAAATCTTGACGAATCGGTCCTTTCGATAAGTAGGTGATATGCCACCACAATTCGCGCAAGTCTTGCTGGAAGTGATCTGCTTCAAGAATGCCTTAACAACAACCCGACGGGCTTCAGCCACGCCTTCATTTTTCTCCCGCTGCCATTCCCATGGGGCTCCCTTGGCCGCTTTGATTGTCTTTTTCACGAAGGCATTTCTGCGCCGAATGACATTGTCGATAGACGATTCCGCCTCCTCTTCACTATTGCTGTCTCCACCCTCCTTATTCTGGGGCGAGTTTTCGATATTCTCGACTTCTTCAGCTGCGCCCAGTAGTCCATGTTGTATTAATCGAAGTTTGCAAAGATATCGGTTGACTTCTTTCCGTGACATTCGAAGGAGATGGCAGTATGTGCATTTTGCTCGGAGTAGCCTGAGGAGCTGGATCATGAATGTTGGGTGGTATACAGGAGCTGGGAGGTCGACATGGCCTACATGGCCTGGGCATGCGGGGGATTTCAGGTTACAAGTTGTGCAGCTGTCTATGAGTTAGTGAAATATCCGTATAAAAATAATGATTAAGCTCACATGTTATCTCCCCACGCGCCGAGAGCTGGGTCGTACAGTCCACCGGGAATAGGGTGCAAAAGGGTGTCGAATGTAACAGCGTTTTCGATCTTTTTTACAGAGAGAGCTTTGATCTCTTGCGCGGTGAGAAATCCAAAGTCGACGCTGCCAATGGCCGATGGAACTGGCTGAGAGATATTCATATTTACCAGGACCAACACTAAAGCAAGCAGGGGGAGTGCCGTGCAATAGGACCAGAGGCTGTTGTTCAAGGGAGCTTCAGTATTCAGCTTTCGAAATGGCGGGCGGGATTTTTTCGACGATTAGATCATGGATCACGTGGACTAGGATAACGATAAGAAATTTAAGCCATCCGCCAGCGCCAGGCCAGCTGCCTCTACACAACACCACCACCACCACCATCACTCACCTTCGCTGCCCACACGAAAACACATTCCTTTATCGTACCACAACTTCGCAATAGAGGATAAACTGCCATCATGGACCGAGGCAAGACATCGCCCATCTTAGCCCCTCGTCATGACTCTTCAAGTCGCGTCGACAAGCCCCAGTCCGCGGCTGAGAAGCTGGCCTCGCTGAAAGCCAGAGTCGCGGCTGCTGTTGGCAGTAGCAAGGCAAAGAGTACTACGGTTCTGAATGTACCTCAGCACCCTGTCCTGGCTAGGGGAGGTTTAAACGTCGACCTTCATCCCGCGCTGCAAGACCTGGGGCAATTCAAACCATCCAAAACTGTTGCGCCGAAATTTGCAACAAGCATTGGCAATGCTCGCCCACAACCCGAGAAACCTGCCCCGAAGAGCAAGAAGCAACTTGACCTGTCTGGACCCTCGGCGGAGGAAACACGGAACAACCCATATTTTGATATGAGCTTGGGAGGGCAAACAGCGACTTTGAAGAATCGCCATTCAAGGCAGTTGGTCTTCAATCAAAAGGGCAAATACATCCAGCAAGCAAATGCGTTACGAAGACAGGCGGCCCTGGAGGCTATGAAGAAGCGCATTGCAGAATCATCACGAAAGATCGGTATTGACGAAGACCTGGACACGGAAAAGAACTTCCTTGTTGAAGCGCCCCCGGACATCGAATGGTGGGACGAAGGTCTGGTAGAATCCAAAAACTATGACAGTATTGACAATCCCCAAAATCTCAAGATTGAACCCCCGACTCCATTATTACCGAATATATCCAACATCCCGTCCTCCTAGAACCTCCCCAGGAAAAGAATATGCCTGCGCCGAAGCCCATGTTCTTAACCGCAAAGGAGCAAGCCAAATTACGACGACAACGAAGGATGGCAGAGTTAAAGGAGCAGCAAGCTAAAATTCGGCTGGGCCTCGAGCCGGCTCCGCCTCCAAAAGTCAAGAAGGGCAATCTTATGCGGGTATTGGGCGAGGAAGCCGTCAAGGATCCAACGGCAGTCGAAGCACGTGTGAACAGGGAAATCGCGGCTCGTCACCAGACACACGTTGAGATGAACGAGGAACGAAAACTGACCAAGGAACAACGCCACGAGAAGCTTGCGGTAAACCAAGAAAAAGACGCTGCGAAGGGTATTCGTCTGATGGTTTTCAAGATCGACAATCTATCGAATGGTAGCCATCGATTCAAGATTGCGAAGAATGCAGAGCAGTTTGCTCTGACAGGGATCTGTGTGATGCACCCGCGGTTCAACCTGGTGATTGTCGAAGGTGGCGAGTACAGTATACGGCAGTATCGAAAGCTTATGCTTCAGCGTATTGACTGGACTGAGAATTCGCCTACACGAATTAAGGAAGGCACGAAGGCCGAAGCGTTGCAAGATTGGCTGAAGGCCGAGGACGAGAAAGGAGAGCTCAAGGATATGTCTCTGAACAAGTGTGTATTGGTCTTTGAGGGAGAGGAAAAGGCAAGAGCGTTCAGAAAATGGGGAAGCAAGGTCTGCGAGACGGATAGTGCTGCTAGAGAAGCTTTGCAGAGATCGAAGATGGAGAATTTTTGGACTGTGGCGAAGAACCTGCCAAAGTGAAACGGGCGATGAAGGGCGTTTAAATATCCAGTAGTAGCACAACTTGAAAGCAAAAAGCTGTGCAAAAGCATTATGAAACAAAATGACAGTCTTCACAACAATAGAAGGCCGTATTAATATCTTACATTTTACTCGTTTTGCTACAATCTCGCTGGAGAAGCCGTTTAGATGCGCCGCCTTATTAGATGCCCAAATTACTTGCTGTCCAGTTCCATCATACCGGCTTCCAATTCATCATCGTCAAATCCATATTCATCATCTCTCGCCACAGTAACCTCATTGCCGTTTCTCGCGTTCTCCATCTGATTATCCCCCGTGTCCGCACCATTTCTCTGTGCCTCGGTCAAAGCCCGGATACTCTCTTCCTCCTGCTTCTCCTTAAACCTCTCCAAATCTGCGATACTCCACGTACTGATCCCCTCCTGATCGCTTGCCTTGAATGGTTGAGCCATACCTCTCAAGAACTTCTTCGCAGACCCTACAGCCATATCCGTACTGAGATTGATCTCGCTATCGAGGAGGGCCTGGTTAATCCACTTTGGCAGCTGGCTTCTCTTCTTCAGGAACCGTCTGTCTGCCAAAACCATGATACCGTAGTCATCCTTCCCTCTCAGGACACGACCCAGACATTGGGCTGCATGTCTCATCGCGTCGAAAGACAAGAAATCGTTCTCCCGAATCCGGTATGTTTCTCTCAAGAACTCGAGACGAGCTTTCAGTATCCTGGATTCGGTGTATTGGAATGGTACACCTATACAGAGCACAGTCCGCCCATATTGGTGGTCGAAATCGATTCCTTCACTGACTTTTCCTCTTGCGACACATAGCAAGATCGCGCCACGCCCGTTGCAGCATGCTGTACGGTAAGTCTCGAGAGCCAAAGATGTCTCTTGTGCATCGGGCGTCTCGACCAGGATAAGCTTGTATTTCCATACTTCGTCCAAAATGCCCATGCCTTGCCACATGCTGATGATGGATTCCATGTATAAATAAGAAGGGAAGAACACAACCATGCCGTCTGGTGTCAACTTTGAGAATTCGGTAAGCAGATTGCCGTAGTTGCGGACGACTGATGGCTCGTTCCGGACTTGGAATCCGGAAGAAATGGCGACTTGATCTGAGCCTCGGGTGACAATCATTGGTAAGAAGGAACGTCGAGCGAGGGTCATGCTATAGGATTCCTGAACAACCGTTGTGAACCCAAGCATCTTTGGGTACATTTCTAGCGGCGAGATGGTTCCAGATGTAATAATGACAGAGCTGAAGCGGTCGAAGACGGGCTTGATGGCAATGGCGGCATCTAGACATGTGAAATGGAGGACGGGGTTGGGCACTTCAGCCGTATCTGATTCGTAAGGCTCGAGAATGAGTAGGAACCCTTTCTCATATGTTGCTACTAGAGTTGCAAAAGTTGCAACTTCCTGAAGGGGTTGGTAATCTTCGATGTTTGTCAATTCCAGCGTGCGGACCAAAGAGGTTAACCGCTCTGCACAAAACCTCAAAGGCTTCTTCTCTATGAAGGTGTATTCTTTGAGATGCGCAAGAAATGAAGGAGGTGTCTCAGAAATGACTTGACGAACTTTCATTCGTGTCTAATGTGATGTTAGAGATGCCCCAAAGCGGGTTAGGATTCATTATACAGTACCTTTAGATATTCGACAAAACGCTTCAGAAATGCAACAAAGTGCTCTGCTCTCCGGATATTTCCGGGAACAGCCTCTTTGAGAAGGTCATCTGGAAGAGCTGAAAGGACATTAATACAGAAAGCTTGCAAGAATGAAGTTATTCTGACCTGGGTTTGACATGAATGCATCCTCTTCACGAGCCTCATCAGCATCCCTCAATCCCTCCACAAGCTTTGCGTATTCATTTTTTAGCTTGTCCGCATCACTATCTTTCATTTCCAAAATCTTGTTCTCCAAATTCTGTGCTCCTCTGGTTGCTTTACGTAATGAATCCTCTGTGATGTCAGTGCTAAGTGATTCTATACACACATTGTCTATGTTATGTGCCTCGTCGAAGACGACTATGCAGTCTTTCGAAAGTTCCTTTGATACCCTTTCTGCAATTTTAGGATCGAGGAGGTAATGGTACGAGTAAATTATAACGTTGCAGAATGACATCTTTCTAGGTGTCAACAGAAGTCATGTGGGAGCTGAACAGAACTTACCATTCGCCTAGACGTAAAGTATGGGCATTGTTTGTGTTCTTCACCATATCTCATGATTCCATCTAGTGTCCAGACCCCATTTGGAATAAGATTGTGGGGCTCTAAAAGATCGAGGTTCTGGTTCTGTTAGTGTAAGCAATACAATAACAGGAAAAAGCAGATACATCATGGTAAATGCACACAGGCACGTCTTCACCCCTCTCCTTCTTCTCTTTCACAAAACCAGCTGTTAGACTACGGCATCGAGCATCGACTACTGCACCGCTCTTCTCTCGTTTTACTGAGGGATGAAGACACAGATTCTTTCGACTCGTTAGACCAAGGCCTCGAAAATCTTCTCTGTGCCCGAGCTGTTCCTCCCGATACTTCATTAGGGCCTTCAATTCTGCCAAAGCCTTTTCGATCTCAGACATGGTACCTTTGGGCTGTCAGAGAAGCGAGCCTTCGGCATGCAAGTAGGGTCACCCACGAGAGCAATATATCAGCTTCCGGTGTTCTGGGTAGTACTGTTGATATGCGACGATCAGGGACAAGAGAGACACAGTCTTCCCTGTCCCTGAGGGCATTTCCAGGACGCAGTGGCCCCCCGCATCGAGCGTTTCTGTGATGTTTTATGAGCAAGGGCTCTTTGAGTTGCCGGGCTGAAACTCACTCTTAAGATCACACATGTAGCTTTAATTTCACAAGATGTTAATGAGGCCTCACACAAGAGGAAGGGTCAGTAACATACGCATATTGTTCTGCGAAGAAAGGTTAGCATCTAAAGCGTATTTGAGTCTCTGCATGCCTAGCTTACCCGGATATATCCTTGGGTAAGGGAACAAGACGGGCAAATCACTAGAGCGGTCAACATCAGCTTTGTTATGCCTTCAGGTGAGTGATGAAGATAGGATAGGTACATACTCGATATTGAACCTCATGTTGACAGATGCAGATGCAGATGCAGATTGCAGGTCAGGAGAGACTGAGACTGATGTTGCTACCTACGGTACGGTACCTAGATATATTATGACTTCTTGTGACCAGGCCAGGCTCCAAGGCTTGAAGTAATGTGGGGCTGTGTGGCATGGGCGTAGTTTGATCAGAAGTTTTAGTGCCGATCATGCAAGGCTGTCGTACTAGAAGCAAGGCTACGCTACGCTACGGCTACTGCTACGCTACCTTACCTAAGTACCGGTACCTCTGGCTAAGGTAAGGTGGGGGTGAGGTAAGCACCCGCACCTTCTTTTCAATTTATGACTTTGCTACCACTCTCACTATTATTAATAGCCTTCCGATTTATTCATCCTACTACGGTATTTACTATTTTAGACATGTCTCACTGCTCCAGGTGTAATACTGTAGATGATTCTCAAATCCGACAATACCGGCTTTTAATTTGCATTGCAATCAGGCATTAAACAAAACCATCAATTGCTCAATTCCTATATTCAATATAAAGAAGAAAATAATCATAAAGTTATCAGGATGCTGTAGAATTAGCTAACCTACCTACCTGGCTATAGGCAGTCTTATTGTATTCCGGAAGGAACGTTCACCAGATTTGTGTGACCAACACCAACCTGGTGAACTGGGCTGGCTGGCAGATGACCGAAACTCGCCACCTCTATTTACATCGACATCAACATCAACATCCTCAACTTCAAACACAGACTAACAACTTCAATATTCCAAGCAGTCAAGAATCGCATCACAATTATGGCATCGAACAATGCTCGATGCCGCATTCGCATTGAACCAAGTTCAGATATCAAAGATGATCGAATTGCGTCTGAAGCCGACCTCGTCTTCGTAGAGCCTGATCACGCGGATTCAGAGAAATCAGCATTGGCAAACCTACCTTTGCTCGAGCACACCAACGGCAGCGAAATAAATACCGAGATACGTCTGAAATGGGTCAAAGAAGTCACCGAAGCTTTCTTGGGAGCCTCGAAAGCCGTTCGCTCAGCCAGAGTTCGCGACTTCGATCTCATCCTGAAATCTGACGGTTCAATCGACAGCCTCGTTGACGACTCATCAAACACAACGGACGAAAAGGCTCAACTTAGGACATACCCATCTCGGTATCAAATCCCGAAGTCAGTAATTGATAAGATCGGTCCTGTTGAAGAACAAATCAAGCGAACAGAGTTGTTTGCGCTGGGCTGCATTCTCTATGAACTAATTTCTGGCAACTCGCTCTTTGCCGAACTGGATGATGAAGCAATTCAGACTCGTTACGCTAAAGGAGAATTTCCGGATGACGTGTGGAATTTATCAAAGGCAGTGAGAATCCTGGCTTGCTGGTGCCCAGATATCGCGAAGCAATTGCTTGGAGCCCGCGGGAATGGTAAACTTCTTCCTCGTCTCGTTGAACCTCCAGCTTCCTTCAATTTACTACTTTCCAACTTCTCTTGACCCCTCTCTTTATCAGCCCGTCCTTTCATAACTCGTGGCGCACCATTGTTCCTTATCAAACTAACGTTCCATCAGGCAACATCCGCGAGAAATTCGTCAAATACGTCCAGAAGCACCCTGTCCTCTTTGGCTTCCAAGTACTCGGAGGCGTAGCATCCATCGCCTCCCTCGCAGCATTGCCCGTTCTAGGTGCCATTGGATTTGGGACCTTGGGACCAGCTGCGGGTTCTGCGGCAGCAGGTTGGCAGGCTAGCCTCGGTCTCGTTGAAGCCGGGAGTCTTTTCGCTTGGTGTCAGAGTGCGGCAATGGGTGGTGCAGCTGTGGGTGGAATCTTGGCGACTGGCCTGGGAGGCGCTGGGGTTGCTATTGGGGCAAGCGTAGCGGGTGCGTTGGATGTCGCTGCAGGTGAAAAGCAGACGCCAGATTTGAAGGAGAGATTCTTGACGGCTTGGAAGTTGCAGACTGTAGACGATGCGGCGAAGGAGAAGATTATGGTAGTGGAAGTTGATGGAAAAGAGGAAGCGAAGGGAGCTGCGAAATCTGATGTGAAAACGAAAATACTTCGCACTCTGAGGTTGTAGTCGCAATGATCGGCGGGTTTCTATTCATTCATTTCATATTAAGACTCGAAGATGAGTCGAATATTCTTTTGGGAGCGGTTTCACTGTTAGTTCCAATCGAAGAATCGTTACCATCTGTTGAACTGCAGCTATGTATTGTACAATAGTGTTAGACACTTGTGCATCATCCACCGACGCCCACGCATCATGCGTCAGAGTGCCCAGCCAACTTCAACGAACAGAATGCGTCCTTATTACAGCTTACTCTTACCAAGCTCGGAGATTCAGTTCTGATGCAAGAAACACTCAGGTCTTCACAAATGCAGCCTCAAATTTCTTCCGCCCCCGCCAGGGTGGGTCTTGCCCCTTTTGGGTAAGCGAGCCCCTAGTCACTTCTATTTCATATCCTGCTTTATGAGTTTTGGGCCGTGTGGTTTTACTTGGGGCCTGGGACAGATGTCTCCAGTGAGCCCCAGTCTGCCGTACTATCAACTCCAAGCGCTTATGTGCTTAATGATAATTACTTTTACAGGCTAGAATCTGTAAACTTGTTATATTCTAATTATCATGACTAGATCAATAAAGCGTAGCTGGGAACTGTGATACGGATGAGAGTTTGATCAAAATTCGTCATACCAATGACTCACTATCAGTGTCTCTCACTTGCACGCAGATCGGCTTCGAGGCCCAATGTCTCTTAATCGGAGCGGAATATACATTACATAATATAAGTACGGTTACAGTTCCAAAGCCCTTCACTGCATAAAGTTTCCATCATTCAATAAGTCCTGCCAGTAAACATCATCCATCCAATCAATCATCTGGTCACCATTAAGCATGCCATCCAACGCCAACGAATTCGTCTGTTCCTGCGAAGTAGTCTGAGCCGTTTCCGCCGCTATCTTAGCCTCATAAACTCCCCTGATCTTCCTCATAGCATTTGCGCACCCGGTCGCAAAGGAGTTCCTGCAGGGCTCTGGCTGGCTCTGGTCGATTATGGTTCCAACCTGGTCGAAGTTGTTTATCATGCGATCAAAGTAATCGCGAGGGTTGATTGTCTTGCGAACATAAGTGAGGTCCCAGCCAGGTTCGTCGATCATGGAAAGCTTGAATATGGTCGCCATTGATTGGCCGAGGTGTGAGAGTTCTATGGATGTCAGTGCATAGTAGACCGAGAGTGGTTGGGTGAGGAATAGATCTAGGAGGGCTTTTGAAGATGTCAGGCATGAGTGGAGCATGTCTAACCGATGGGGTTCGTCTTTTACGAAACCAACGGCTATGGGTGACTGCTGGAGGGCGGGTTCGTAAAGGAAGTTTTCGGTACTGTGGTAGTTCATGATGAGGAACGCTGTTCAAGGAGGGTTAGGAGATAGGTCTAAGTTGGTGCATAGAAGGCTATACTGACGGTTCTGTCGAAGTTCCGGGGAGAAAGACATCCACAGGTTGTGCAATTCAGTCCGCATAGACCTTGTGTACATCCAAGCTGGGGTTTTTATGGAGTCTCGAGTCTTGTTCAAGACGTTCTTGTAGAATGATTCGGAGATGGTCTGCAGCCTTGCCATAGCGACAAGGAGAAGATCAGAGTCGCACGCGGCTGTTTCTTCTAGCACCTTGCAGTTATAATCCATGTATGGAGAATATTGCAAGCCATCCGTCTTCTTTACGTATAAAGCAACGCTGGATAGCCTCAGCGATGGGATAAATATTTTCGGCAAACCACAGAGACTTACCACGAAGTTAAGATATAGGAGCTGATATAGGCCCTGCGTTCATCTAATGTTCGCTTTGCCTCTTTAGGATTGATCTCCGCAGTGTTTCTGGAAGGATCGACCAGCTACATACCAAGACTTGAGAGTTAGCAGAGTTCAAAAAATAGTTCCTAAGTTCGTAGATGTATGTAAATCGTTAGTCCTCAGCAGACAACCGAGAAACTAATAGTTGCGACTTATCCGCAGTAAGATGCAACATTCTGAGAGGGTGCACATACCCCTTCTGGACCTTCAATACTAACAACGGGACGGTTAAGGCCAAGGTCAAATATCAATGCGAAAGAAAGCTGGAACATAGCCGTAGACTGTGCCTGGGGTACTGTTGGTGAGTAAAAGTACGACCTTTCAAAAGCCAGTCAACATAGTCAACCAATAGCATCAGGGGTAGGTTTGGCTAACCAGGCATTGTAAGTAACCAAGGCTTGAAGCATATCCAGGCTCCTATCTCCTCTCAGAATCAAGGCCCCAGCAATGTCCATAGCTAACTGTTTCGCCATTTCAACCTGTTGCATGCGCTTTCGATTCGAGGCCACCAGCATGATGGCTCGATGCAGAAAAGGTTTCTGGGTACGTAACTCGGACGATGTAGCATGGGGTGGCAGGACGATGAAGGGGAAACGAATGGCAAATTGCTCTTTGTATACACGCAGCAAGTGTTCCTCGTCCTGTATAGTGTTGTAGGTGAGCGGCACGTAACCCGTGGAAGGCTGTGGTGCTGGTCTAGATGCCACATTCGTAATACACCCAGACCCAAGCATAGCTGAGACATCGTGGGCCGGTAGTTGGCTCTGCGTCGGTGTGGCCCAGCTTCCCCGGTCTGGAACAGGGGCTTCGAGATTGAACTGCAGAGAAGCCGGAGGAATGTGACTATCAGGCGGCGTGGATTGAACAGACTGGTCCTGGTCCGAGTTCCGAGTCGGGGACGACTCATCTGACTTGACCACAGCACCATGTGTAGCGGCAAGTAGATTAACGAGACTTTCGATCTTTTCCTCCAACTGAGCCGTATTGCTGTTTCATAGTCAGTCAATAGTGTATTGAGTCAAGCGTTGTGGAACACGATGATATCTTATATGTTATTCAATGCGGGCACAGCAGCTTGTCTACTCATTACCTCTGAACAACTCGATCGAATGATAGGGAGATACTGCTCTTGGAAATACTTAATTCGAAAATTGTACTCACGTGGTGGTATTATTAGGTGATCTCCTTTTCCGAGCACTTCTTGGCAGAACTGCACATTCTTTCTTTAAACGGAAACATCTTCATTTGCATTAGTAACCGCCACGAAGCTTATATTCATGAGGCTGCGTACCTTGAGCATTGACTTCCAGTACCATCGCCTTGTGGATTGCACTTTGCCTTGGCTCTAGCACAGTTCTGGCACGCCCGATTAGTCGTTGGGTTCGTACTTGTCGGTGCAGCCGCGGGATACACCATCATTAATCAAGACCAATCGTATGCAGAGCTGGTAAATACAAGAACGGGAGCAGGAAAATATAGAATGTCCGTCGTGTCGTGGACGTCTTTGTCTTTCGAGAGAGGTAGGACCGGAGAGTAGGAGATTGACGAAACCCCGAAACCCCGCTGGCCCGTCCTGTGCCTCGAAACGACCCCACCAACCAAATTCCTTAAATTTCACCACCAAGTGCTGATAGTTGTCTGAGTGTCTGCGCACGCATTTTGAATATAGTTCTTGAAGTAAATAATTGATTTCAAGGTTCTCCATTTATGTATTTCATAATCATAACATATATTGACTAACGCCTTGCGAATTGAGGCACCAGAGGCAGCCCCTTGCGAATGATTCGCTGCTTGGGCTGCCAACACCCCGCCGTGTGAGCTCCTTTATATAATTTGAATTAAGAACCATGCTCCTGAGTCCACCAAAGTCACACATTTGCTGCGGCCCTCTCGAGAACGTCAACAACCTGAGTTCGAAATGCTTGCTGGAGCTTCAAATCCTCTTTCGTGTCATCTACGACGCCAAAGTCACCACTCAGACATTTCAACACAATCTGCTTATATCTTTCTCCCATTCTTGCTCCCAATCTTCGCATTGTCTGCTTTTGGAGTTGTGCCTGAATCACGTAGGGGTCTCGTGCGTGCTTGAACTGATTCTTCTCCAAGGTAATCGCTGCTTCCCAGAGCCCAGTCTCTAATAAGACCACGCCAAGTGCATAGATATCATGTATCTTGTTGAACATCATACCAGGCTGGCCTTGACGGACTGGATGGCGGTAGATGTCCCGGGCAAGGCAAACATCCGTGACCCCTAGAGAGAAGTCTGCTTCTGGGCGACTGTATTCAAACCCGAGGACCCAGGGCTGTGAGTAATCAATACCCGAGGATGAGACTTTCTTGCAATCTTTATCTTGCTCTGGTGGAAAGAACAGAATATTTTCACTACGAAAACTCTCATGCACCTGGTCATGTTAGCTGGATGGTTTGCTCTTTAAGTCTTCACACACATACCCATTTTACCATTTGTAGCTGTGCGATGCATCTTGCAAGGCCGAATGCTAATTGAAACTTATCCCCAAGTTCTGGCTTATCCGTGCCATCAAGCAATCGGCGCAAGCTCACAGGCTCAGTGGTAAAATTGGCAGGAATCTCAAATGCAAATGCAATGCGCCGTGCGGCTGGAACATACTTCCAGCCGACACATCTAGGAATGCAGAACACACGTTCTTTGGGATGTTGGAGCAACTTTGCCAGGCCATCTACTCGATCCCTAGTTCGCAAGTCTATCTCCGTAGAGGAGGAACCATGTCGAAGCTCGTCGTAAGATCGATTCTCCTGGAGATATCTCATGCTATGCAGCTGTATTAAACCAAATCGTTCTTCTACCGGTTTTGAGGCATTTATCGCGTCCATCCATTCTTGCTCGGCCAGTTCCACTGTGCCTGCAATCGCTTGAGCATCCCCAGCAGCAATTTGGAGAGTGGCATCCACGTTGAAACCTAAGTCAATGGAATACTGGTCATTCTTTAGCCGCTCAAGGTGCTGGACATCCAGTCCTATAGACGTTGCCAAACTCCACAGCTTTATATTCTCGTGGATCCGACCGTTCAAATCTGTGAAGTTGCTGAGCACCTCTTCGGTTCTTTTCTTGTCACGCAATGACCATCTCAGAACCATCATGGAGGACTTAGGAAACGTCTTGAGTAAATCAAGGGTACTAGAGCTCTTCTGGGCCGTGGACATATCGGATATCGAACTCTGAGGGGATGGGCTCCGAACGATCGTCCCACTTGTGCCATATCGCCTGTATAGGAGTTCATACCCCTCGTGGAGAATGCTCACCAAGCGCCCCAAGAATATCTTGATCTGGTCTTGGACATCTTCGTCGAATTGCTCAAAGAGCGCTCTGCCGCCGTATATTGGGGAGCTTTCGAAAAGTAAATGTCTTAGCTGCCGTGAGCGATTGTTCTCGTCCTTGAGTCTGTCGTAAAGGGCATCTGTATCCTAAGCAAAGCAGAGTGCAAATCAGCAAACATTTTGCGTAGGTAGCTGTGCTCGCGCGAGACAGTCCCGGCTTCTGTGAGACATGGAGGGGCATCAAGGGTCGAGGAAGGCGGCTCACATCATCAAACGTCTTTGCATCTGCGATGAGCTTGCAAGTTCGTTCGCCCAGCTTCAAGAGCTGATCAAATATTGAGATAGTTAAACCTGCGATGGATAGTGGATCGAGCATCGTTCCTTCCGTTTCGCGAGGAAACCGCTATGCCTTGCCTTCCAAACCAAGAAAGACGCCCTGCTGTCAAATGGCGATCACGGCGCGAACTTCTCTGTGGTTACATACAAAAGACCGCCACTACTGGTGTACTGAAGCTAGGTGCAGCAGTACAGCACTGCGGACCCCAAATGTGCGGCTGAGGCTGTCCAGGTGGCCACCACGAGGCTAGCGTCTCCATCGCCAGAAATTACAAAGGAGCAAGCAGCCTTGACTTGATCCTCGTGATGGCTTGCTCGTGGGGTTTGCGTGTCTATTGATGTGTGCACCGACATCGAGACATGGCGTCCCTAGAGGGTGTTTCTCTTGAGGTATGTTTATGTTTCTCTTCAGCGCTAGATCTAAGGTACCGCCCGGCCCGCAGCGACCCAGCCCACTGAGCCCAGCCCGAGGCCCCTCAACACTGTACTGTACTGTACATACACCATGGTAGCTAACTACGTTCCTCTGCTAAGTTTACTGCTGGGTTCACTGCTGGAGATCGAACCCTCCTCTCCAGCGTAGGAGGCTTCTCACAGCCAAATAAAAGGCAGATCAGATCTCTACAGGAACTTTTAGGAACCATCCGACCTCTGGGTCTCGAATTTGTCCAGGGGCATACCCTCCAGGAGCAAAAATGGCTCGGCGAAGGAGTGTCCTACAAGGTCTTCAAATGCCTTCAGAGGTCGACTGGTAAGGTTGTTGCTGTAAAGCAGATAAAACTGCCGTCAGCCTCAAGCCAGGAGGCCTTTGACCGGCAGGTTGCGTGTGTCTTGCGTGATATCGAGGTACGGATCTTGCTTAATCATGTGACATCAGAGTTATGCTGATTCTCTGGCGACAGGTAATGTCTCATGGCCCTTTGGCTGGGCATGAAAATGTGCTGAATATTCTTGGCTATGGTTGGAATTTCAGAGGGAGCGGGTCCATCCCTTTCTTGGTTACTGAGTACGCATCAAGTGGTACCCTACGGGACTATTTACGGCGCTACAAACTACCTTCCAGGGATCGACTCTTGATGTGCGTCAACGTTGCTCGGGGGCTTCATGAACTCCATCTTTGTGGCATGGCCCATGGCGACTTGAAGCTCGATAATGTCCTCGTGACACCTCATACCAGTGCCCAATCGGGACCTCAAGGCTTGTCACAGTCTGTGGTTGCTAAGATCTCCGATTTTGGACACTCCCTTCTGCTGTACGAGGATGATGATGCAAAGGAAGATCAGAAGTATGGGGGTACTCTGGCATACAATGCCCCGGAAATAGCGAGGAGCCATGGCCTTGAATACGAGACTTTGAATTTTCGAAAATGTGATGTATGGTCACTGGGCCTGTTGTGCTGGGAAGCATTAGATCATGGTTCTCCATATTACAAAAGCTCTCGGATCCAGGATCTCATAGCATTTACAAAGACGGACTCCAGATCCACCTCTGACCACTCCGCTAGTGCTAGCAAAGGATCCACGTCTACCAGCAAAGGCCCATTATCTACCACTGAAAGCATTCTGGGCAGCCTATCTACACTCTCCAGCCGATTACAAGAAGTTGCAACCGAGTTCTTGGACTCTGAAACTGTTGGGGACCTTTACAGTTTCGAAAAAGGGAAGCTTCGGGAATTATTCCAAGCAACCTTAGATGTGGATCCGGACAAGAGAGTGGCTGATATTCCTATGCTACCCCTACTTCTCAAAAACAAGTGTGTATTGGGACAACACACCCTATATCTTAACATTAATAACTTAAATTTTAGGTCTGGTACAGAGAGATCAAGGCTTGGTCAGTCTTCAGGGAAGTCAGCCGAATGGTCGTTTGAGGTGAATCGCTCTCGCTCATAGAACTATTCCAGGAATCTTGGCTAATGAAGCTAGGTGTTCCGACCTGCCCAAGTTGCTCAATTTCCTTATGTCGTGAAGGCGCAAATCTTGAACGATTGTCGTAGGCTAGGATCGGAGGCTGGGAGGTCCATTGCTTCAGGTAAGTTGTAATTCATTTATGGTTATTGCCTGGTCGTGGAACATGTATCAAGCTATGCTAACTTGGTTTATCATAGCTAAAGCTGCATTTCATGTGTCCCTTGCTTATCTTTTAGGATTCGGTACAGATATTGATACAGATCAAGCCTTGGAATGGGCGACTAAAAGTTGTTACAAAGGCTCCCCGAATGCTGAAACCTTGCGCGAGCTTATCACAGAGACATATATCAATGACTGTACCTCTAGCCCCCTCGAAAGCCATCAGAGATACACAAGGATCATTCGTGATGCTTTCCGCAAACTTGACATTGATTATTTGGATGCCATACCATCTACAACGACGCTCACATACGCCGAGTTAAAACAAATAGCAGACGATCACGCGCGTGAGAACCTTGTGAACGATACCCCGACATTATTCTATCTTGCTCACTACGCCGTCCGTCATGGGCTTACCAAATACTTATCAAAGGAAGACGCCATAAATGTTCAGTCCCACTCCTCTGGGGAGACACCACTGGCCCTTGCCTGCAGATTAGGCGATATTCGTGCCGTTCACGATCTCACTAACGTTGGTGCAGATCGATATATTGCTAGTTACGATGGATCTTTTCCGATACATTTCCTTTGCATGTTTCCACCGGAATTTATGAAACTGGCCGCTTTCTTACTTCTACGAGAGTATGTCGATGATTATCCTCCCAGGCGGACTGCCTCTATCACGTCGTCAATTGTTAAACAAGAAAAACAAGAAACCATGCCCACGACTAAGTTCGCAGTCGTCAAGTATGAGTTTCATCCGAAAAACGACAATGAATTGGGCTTGGTGGTGGATGAGATAATTGTTGTAGAGGAAGCTGTCGACGAAGAGTGGTGGAAAGGCACCAACGTAAAGGGCGAGAATGGAGTTTTCCCCCGAATGTTCGTTGAGATGGTCGGCGGGCATGAACCAGAAGCTGCAATCGTCCCAGACTCTCCTAGTCAAACAGACAACGAAATCGGCGAGGTCAGTCCGATTTCTCATGCCCTTAGATGTACTTACCATGCTCACTTCCACTGACTTCTTAAAGGATCACGTACCGGAAACTTCAAAGGCTATCACCGCTGGTAGTATAACCTCTGCATCTCTGACTCCACGAAGCAAAGAAGAGACTGCCAAAACCCCTGCGGCTAAAATTTCTACCTTTCCAACGTTTGAGGATCAAACAGATGCGAACGAATGGTTTATTCGATCAGCAGGCTCCAGGGGAGGAGGACATGTTGATAGCATTGCCACCAAGCCCCGATACCTTGATCGCCAATTACCCCTTCAACTCATTGGCACCCCGCTTGCGTATGCAGTCGCTATTGCTTCTCAGGACGCGGTGGAGATTCTACTACACCTCGGAGCTGCTCCGACCAACGGCCCTCGGACCGAACTTCGAAATAGTAATCCTATTCATTTGGCCACTAGTTTGCACCTTGTCAATATCCTGGACCTTCTCTTAGTCAAGGCAAAGGCTCGTATGACTCCGGACAACCTTATTATCGCCAACGATATAGACGCGTGTCTAACATCAGCTTGGCGTCCTCTTGCTGAGACTTCCATGGTAGAACGAACATTCATTCATGGTCGGCACATGCAGAGCGCAATTACTGGAATCGTTACTCTACTTCGAGGGCGAATGGACGCTTCATATTCCAGGCCATATTCCAGGCCCATACTTACAACGAAGGCACTGATCACATCATCGATTGAGATGGGCGATATTTCCATTGCCTCGGCGGGACTACCACTTCCTGAACGATGTGAGGATGGGACCTTGGAGTCTCGAATCTCTATTTGGAATAGAAATCTTCTGATGCTCATGTGCACGAGGGCGGCTTGCTCAGGATGTTTTGATACGCCCAAGTGTTATGAGTTGTTGGAATTTGCTCTTTCCTGCGGCTCCCATCTGGACTGTGACCTCTTCGGGATCTCTGGAGCGTTCGTGCTGGGCGATATTCCCTGGCAGGAGCAGCAAAGACCAATCAATATAGCGATTGAGTTCCATCGAGCGGAAATACTGGATTGGTTTATTCACAAAGGTGGCTCTCTTAACGTGAAAGATGGCAAGGGACTCTATCCACTGCACCACTTGATTCGTAGCGGCTTTTCCAGGACCTATTCGATCAAGAAGCTTTTAGAAGCTGGGGCAAACCCCAATGCTCTAGCAGGGTTGGATGCAGAAACGGGCGATACGGCTTTGCAACTTGCAATCAAATACAATAAACCGGACGAAGTTTCACTGTTGCTCCAGGGAGGTGCTGATCCAATGTTTTTGTGTGATGGCGGAGACCAGCTTTTAACCTCAGCTCTACACTGTGCGGTGCGGACAGGCAATCTCAACATTGTCACCTTGCTCTTGAAAGGGGCGTCCAAAAAGGCAATGTCTCCCGCAATCGAGTCTCGTAATGTCTCACAAAGGGCCGAGCTTTTATCACAAAAAGATGGAGCTGGAAACACTCCTCTACTTGTTGCATCTACCACAGGGAATGTTGAAATTGTCAGCTTTCTCCTCGAAGTCGGTGCGGACCTCTCTGCGGTTGATTATGGTGGTTTCAATTGCATGCATATTGCAGCAAGCCAGAGACATGAAACGCTTCTCACTATCTTCGCCGAGAAAATGGATGTCAACTCGAAGATTGTGCAAAGTGGGTCTACAGCGCTTCATCTCGTTTCATCTGCCTTGAAAAAAGTGCCGGATGCCGCAAGCAAGTGCTGTTTTGTACTTGTCAAAGCAGGCGCAGATCCGACAATCGAGAATAGACTAGGTGTTACCTCTCTGTACAATATTTGCTGCCTTTTTTCAGGTAGCGACGATGAGCAACATCACCAAATTCGGCGGTCTTTGCTTGATATGATGGTTAAAAGAGGTATAAACCTAGATCTTCCATCGAATAGATGGCAAACATGCATCATCCACGAAGCTATCAGCAGTAACGATGTAATATTCGTTCAAGACCTTTTGAAACTTGGAGCATCCGTGGATATCTTGGATAAGAAAGGATGGACACCACTGAAACGATGTGCTACTATACATGGTCGCGGCAGCAGCTTCATAAAACCTACAGCGATGCTGGCAAATACATGCAAGATTGCCGACATGCTGATTGATAAAGGTGCGGATATATATGTAGTGGACGGCCACGGAAACGATCTCTTGGTGACTGCTGTTCTCTCGGGAAGTGCACCTATGGTTCATTTACTTCTTGAGCATTTCGAGCGAGGCATCAAACGATCTATACCTAAACCTGGAAATGTCGTCAACAAACTAGCTGTGGAGACCCCTCCAGCATCTATTTCTTCTGTTCCCTTAACCAAGGCCAGTAAGCGCGAGTCATTCTCTGCCAGATTCAAACAAATCATCAAGAAGGGAGCATCAGCAGCACCAATATCTGAAGATTCTCGACTCAAAGGCAAAGAAATGGCAGAAGACAGACTCCAAAATATAGGCATTATCGACCGAGAAATCATACTTGGAGCATGGCAAACCGCAGTCTTGAGCGCCCAATGGGATTGCGTCAGTGCATTCATCGACCGTGATGTCCACGGCGACACCGACCCCTTAAAATTCCCTGTCGGTATTGGGCTTCTTAAATACGCCCTTGAAACAGAAATTAGTCCTGTTTTGAAGAATTTTATGGGGTGCCATCAGCACATGGTATGCGACACCTTGGTCCGAGCCCATGAGCCAGATCCAATACTATCTGACATTTGGACTCGAGTAACCAAACGAACTGAGAGGCAACAAGGAAAAGACATTGGTATACACACACTGAGACGCGCCGCTCAGCTCATCGAAGCACGAGGCTTCACCCCATTACTGGATCTTCCCTCGCTGATTGAGAAGAAGTTCATCGAAGGAGGGTACGACACACGCGACGGGTCTCTCAAACAAGCATACATGACAGAATCAGACACTAAAGTAGAACCTCCAGTCATTGCTCTTTTCGACGAAGAGGAGGACGGTGAGACCCCCTTGGTGGATTTTGATGAAGAAATACAACTGCAACTCAACAGTCTATTTGGTTCTATGCGACGGAAAATTGGCATTATCAATCCTGATGATGCCTGAAAAAACTATATATAAGTCCAAATGTCCGTTCAGGAGATAACGAGTCAATATTTTCAGGTGTCAGGTATTATATTGTATTATTATAACTCCTGATATGGCCCATCACCCATCACCCATCGCCAACCAATTTCAATAACGCCCCATTGTCTCCATGTCCAACTCAAATAACCACCACACTTTCAACCTTATGCCTCTCCCCCGCCTTGGTATCCAGAATTCGGCGCCACGGCAGGAACCTCTGAAGTCTGCATCTGCGGGTGTCCAGGTGGCTGCTTCTGCACGGGACGAGCGCTTCGATCCTCCTCTGCCTTGGCCTCCTTGGCCTCCTTGGACTTGGAGGTGAGAAGGTATGTGATACACATCTTGTTGGTATAATTGGTGCTGTGAGGGAAGTGGAGTGTTGTGTGAAATCGAGAAGGTGTATGCGCGCAGAGACTGATAGATGAAGGTTGGGATTGGAATATGAGACTGAATTCGAAGGCTTGAGTAGAAGGTGCTGTGTATAGAGTGTGCGAGGAGGAAATGTTTTGGATATTGAAACATGGGATACCCAATACATACATATATATATATTGTCTTACAATCGCGCTGCTTTCCACTTTAATGCACGCTCACCTACTTTTAGAATGCCGGAAAAGTAACTAGAGGCTGATAACCCAAACAAACTACATACTGATGCCCATAATAAGCTTCGCCTTATGGATGAATAAGCCATTCTGCGTCAAGCTACTTGAAGTGGTGGACTTGTCGAATGCGTGCAGGTTACCAAATTAGGAAAACAACGCGAAGGGTGCCCCTATTTTGAGGGGCGCCAGGCACGTGATGCTATATATGTCGTTTTAAGGAACTTGCGAAAATCTGCTTGCTGTACCTAATAGTGTATGAGCATGTGAAGAGTCAGCAAAAGGCGCCAATTCCTACGTTAAGTAAATTGAAGTGTGGCTAGTGACAGATTCCTCATGCGTCCCAATATTCCCCCATATTCTACAACAGTTCCTCTTCCAACTACGATACTAATTAACCTATCGGCTTGAGAACCTTCATAAGCAAAACCGGAGGACGATCTCTAGCCTCCGCCCAGTCCGGGAATTCCTCGATTTGTTTAGGTGTCGGACCCCATTCATCTATGGCGGAAAGAACGAAACCCGCTTGAAGGAGAATTATAATGTAGGTAGCGATGGCTCGATGCTGTTTTATGACTCCTTCGGCGATCCAATTCGTGATTCTAGGTCCTGCAGACAGATATCTATCTAAAGGCCATACATTTATGCCCTCAGCGTCCAGTCTCCAGTCTGGATTTCGAGGGGCTGTCCAAATGGGGTGTTCGGCTGAGAAGACGAATGTCCCGCTCGGAGTCAGACTTTGGTAGACTTGGGCCCTTGGGGTACAAGCTCGGGAAGATTCTTCAGGTAATGAAGCGCCAATGAGGCTGAGCTGAAGGCGATGTCAAAGCTCAAGGCCGGTAATTTGAGGTAATTTGAGTTCGTCCAGGTCGGCTTGTAAATATGTGATGGCGGGATCTTTAGGAAACTCTTTGGCTTTCGAGAGCATGTTCTGGGACAGGTCAATGCCGTGAGCGGCTTGAGCACCGTTTTCTCGAGCCCATCGACATTTTCAGCCAAATCCACAACCCAGATCGAGGAATTTTGAATCGTGGTGGCCTGGTATCATGGCTCGCAGATTTGGCCATTCTGGCGCAGCGTCGAGACCTTGAACTTGGCGTGGGACTTTTATATAAACCTCGAAGAAAGATAGATCATCTTATATATTCTGCGCCATGATCCTGTCTTCAAAGCGCCAGCTCTTGTTGATATTCTGTGTGTTGAGGGCTACATTAAGGTAGTCTGGTCAAATAATCTTTCGCAGCCACAAACTCATCGCTGGCGACGACTCAGTATAAGAAAGACTTTGAGCTATTTGGCGGCTTTTCTTGGCTGGGCCTGTGCATATTTGACGACTGTGGGATGTCTATAGAATACTTTAGTATTGAAGTACAGTACTGTAATTCCTATTGGATCAACAAAAGTTATTGCTTGTGGTGGAGCTTGGTGGGGTTGGTGTTGCGTTTGGGTCTCGTCCCGAAGTCGGGCAAAAATTCTAGGGTTCTCGAGTCATCTTCGCATTTGAATTCACGACTTCCTCGACACAATTGACCAAACGATCAGGTCTGAATAGCCTCAAAACATGTCTGATTCTACTACTCCCGTGGGACTGGCTGTGCCAACCAGAAAACCTGTTCCAGCACCCGCTGCCGAAGAGCCCAAAGATACGACGCACACCCCGTCGCAACGGTACCTGTCAACAAGGGGAGGGTCTTACGGAGTAAGCCTGCCAATTGAACTGTTTACAACTAGAGGGAACTGATTCTTTGCAGCTGTCATTCGAGGAGGTTGTCTTGAAAGGCCTGGCATCTGACGGTGGGCTTTTCATTCCTGAAGAAATCCCCGCTCTACCCCGCGATTGGGAAACAAAATGGAAGAATTTGTCTTTCTCACAACTCGCGGTCGAACTGCTCTCCCTCTATATATCGCCCTCCGAAATACCACCCGCAGATCTGAAAGAGATCATTGATCGAAGCTATTCCACCTTCCGCTCTCCAGAAACAACCCCTCTTGTCACTCTCAACGAGAAGGAGAATTTATACCTACTCGAACTTTTCCACGGCCCGACATTTGCTTTCAAAGACGTCGCATTACAAACATTAGGCAACCTCTTCGAATACTTTCTGGTTAGACGGAATAAGGGCAAGACTGGAAGAGACAGGCATCACCTCACGGTGGTGGGCGCAACAAGTGGTGACACTGGGTCCGCAGCAATCTATGGTCTGCGAGGGAAGAAGGATGTGTCAGTCTTTATTCTACATCCCAAGGGGAGAGTCAGCCCCATCCAAGAAGCGCAGATGACTACGGTCCTAGATGCCAATGTACACAATCTTGCGGTGGAGGGGACGTTTGATGATTGCCAGGTGAGCGACAAGGAAAACCAAACATGAAGTAATACTGATTTCTGCAGGATACTGTCAAAGCCCTCTTTGCAGACCCCAAAATCAACGAAACTCTCAACTTAGGAGCCGTCAACTCCATCAACTGGGCCCGAATTCTCGCCCAGACAACTTACTACTTCCATGCCTACTTCAACCTCACAAAGTCCGCATCATACAAACCAGGTCACAAAGTTCGTTTTGTCGTCCCTACAGGCAATTTTGGCGACATCTTAGCTGGTTATTTTGCAAAGCGTATGGGTCTACCAATCGAGAAGCTCGTTATAGCCACAAACGAAAACGATATTCTTGACCGGTTCTGGAAGACGGGACACTACGAAAAGAAGGCTGTGCATGGCGTGGGAGCAGAAGGTGGCATCCCAGCCGACGGGGCGAAAGCACATGAAGACGGCGTAAAAGAGACTCTAAGTCCAGCAATGGATATCCTCGTGTCGTCCAACTTCGAGCGCCTTCTCTGGTTCCTTGCCTACGAATATGCCGCTGAAGCGGGCATGGACAATGAATGGAACAAGAAGCAGGCTGGACAGGAAGTTGAAACGTGGTTGAAGCAGCTGAAGACTCAAGGAGGCTTTGGTGTCGCGGCTGATATACTCAAGTCTGCCAAGAGGGATTTCGAGAGTGAGAGGGTTAGTGATGCGCAGACTGTTGAGACGATTAAGCAGTTTTACTCTACGCCTGCTACGAATGGGGCCACCAACGGCGCGTCGAAAGGAGGCTATATACTAGATCCTCATTCTGCTATTGGTGTTGCTGCATCATTGCGGTCGATTAAGAGAGCACCTGCTGATACACACCACATCTCTCTTTCGACAGCCCATCCTGCAAAATTCGCGAATGCTGTTGATTTGGCATTGAAAGACGAGCCAGGTTTTAGCTTTGATACTGTCCTTCCACAAGAGTTTGTCGGTCTAGAACAGAAGGAGAGGAGAGTAAGGGTGGTGGCCAAAGGTGCAGGATGGGAGGGGGTGAGAAAGCTCGTCGAGGAAGAAGTCGAGGCTGAATTGAAGGCTTTATAGATCAGGATTGTAATGAAACCTATTTGGAACGATTGCGCGTACATTATACTTGAAATCTTCATTCAGTGGGAGATGTTTAAATAGACTGTGGTCTGATTGGAATAGCGGATTGCTGGGTTGCAATGCAAAATTCCAGCAAATTATTTCTCAAATTTCTCCAAACATCTCCATCTTTCTATATTTAATCTAGCCATCTGCTCTATATACTGCCATGCTCTTTGGTTGAATACACGTGGTGCTACCAAGAAAGTTTCGTCCCAACAATGTTATCATCTTATTGCAGAATATTATATCATTAGTTTGACATTTTAGTCACAGCCACAATAACAGCCAGATTTGAAATAATCTTAAGATAGAATACTCTTCAATTGAACGCTTTTAGTTCCCTAATAATACTAAATATAATAGTAGTCCTTGCCAACGCCTGTACAATAATACAACACTTAAAGTCCTACAATATACGCTTGCAAAAGCCGACCCAACAACGCTATCAAAACACCAATAAACACACCCGATACAAGAGCCTCCTTCTGACTCACAATCAAGCCAACCTTCGCCCTAACATCCTCAACCCAAACCCCCTCCCCCGCATCCCGTCTCGCAGTCCTAAGCCCAGGCAACCCATCCAAACTCCTCGCATTATTCTTCATCTGGTACTCCCCCATCTCATTCCTCTCCACCTTATTCCCAGCCCAGTGTCCAAGCGTATCCCGGTCCTGAAACGCATCCTCCTCCTTGCCCTTCTCGACATCCATCTCCCCCTCTCTTATCCGCGGCACGCCGTACCCGCAAGAAGTCTGCACCTTCCATACGCTCAACACGATGACAGCGCGCGCCCCATCAACCCTCTTCTTCCCCATGCGGCCCATCAAGCTCTCAAATTCAGATTGGTCCCACTCGACTACTCTGCCGGTACAGAAAAAGCGCATGATCCGCGGCGAGGCGCCGAAGCTGCAGAACATGATTGTCACGCGGCCGTTTTCGTAGATGTGCGAGATTGTTTCGGCGCCGGAGCCGGTTGCGTCGATGTAGGCGCATGAGGTGGGCGTGAAGATCGTGAAGGTGGAGGAGGGTAGGCCTTTGGGGGATATGTTGATGTGCTTTCCTGTGTAGGGGGCGGAGGCTGTGAAGAAGAGGGGTTGGGAGAGGGCCCAGTCGGCGAGGTCTGGGGAGATGCTGTCGTAGAACTTTGGCATCGTGGAGGTGTATGCGGGGTTGTAATGGCGTGATGATGTTTGCTTGACTGGTGTTTAAGCTGCAGGATTGATTGATATAAATCTGCGACCTGGACCATGAGATGGACAAGCTATGGATTTCGTGTGAAGAGTCACATCTCTCTTATGATAATAGAGGTGGTGGTTTGCAGTATCTCCCACGTTGGAAAGACTGAGTCAATCGCAAGGTGGGGTCGCTCTTCCCTCCGATCTCGCTTTATCCGGCCGTGCATGCATCCTTGAACTCTCCTGTGAAATCTTCTAGATTAGGCGAAAACATCGCCATCACACAGGGTAAGAGTGATAATTTCCATCACTTGAAGTTGCATGCGATCCGCCTGACGCTCTGGAGCCTGCCGGCCTTGAAGAAAACGCCGGCGCAGAGGAGTACGCGACAGCCGTTGGAGAGTAACTGATTGTTGTTGTTGGAGGTGCATAAGCCACGCCCGACTGAGCAGAAGGGCGTTCGTTCAAAGGGATGAATGGATTTGGGGCGTTGTTTGGTGGCGGTTGAGGGACGATGTATCGTCGTCCGGCTTCTTCGTGATAACTTCTGCTTCCTTGGGATCTCTCATCGTCCCTTCGCCTGTGGGATGATGGAGGTGTACTGCGTCTCGTGGAGCTGGAAGTGGAAGTGGCTACACGCTGGCCAGTTTCCTTGCGTAGCTTGTCGTGTGCGCGTTTCTCTTCCTTGAGCTCGTGGCCCAGATCTTCAACTTCTATGAGTAGGTCGTTCTTTTCTTCTTTCAGAGATCGTTTCTCCTTGTTGCTTTCCTTGAGCAGGCGTTGAAGGTGTTCGGTATGTTCGAATAACTCCCGGATTTTCTCATTGGCTGAATCAAGCGCTTCAGCCAATGCGGTAGGGTTGTGTCGTTGGTATTGGATCTCCTGAGAGTTGAATGGGGATTCGGTGGTATCGCCAACAGACGCTCGGTCTGAGGCAGAGGAGGAGCCAACGCCCGAATCACGGCTGCTTTTGTGGGAATGACCTTTGGAGTGTGAGTTGGAGGACTTTCCCATGGTGCTCTCGGTGTAGCGGACTTTCTTCTTGTTGGAGGAAGACATCATTGTGATGATTGGGCGTAGCACGTGATTGATCTTCGTGAGGCTTTAGGGGATTGGATTGTAGCTCTAGGTATGCGTGCCCAACGATGTGTTGTAATTGAGCTGAAAAGAAGAGTGCACCAATGACTGAGGTCCAAGTAGGGATTTTCGAGGCAATCAGGTAGAAAATAAGGATTGTATGGTCAAAAAGTGTGCGTGCTTGTGCTGCAAGGCTGTGGAATGTACTCGGCCTATGTGTGGTATGCTTGAAGAAAAGATATATAAGGAGGATCAAGTCCGCCCACACAAGAACTTAAGAAGAACTGAACTTTGTTTGCAAGAGTTGGAAAGAATGAAAGATCGACAACAGATTTAGGTGGAAGCTGTGCTGCCTGCCCTACCTTAAGCTATTATTCACCTACTGTACCTACTGTACTCATATCTTCTCCCTTGCCTGCTCTGGGATTTCGGTGAGGTGAGGTCTGCCACCAGTGCCGTCTCTAGAGCCCATGCCCATGCCCATGTCCATGCTCATGCCATGCCTGAGCCTCCCTTCCCGCCGACTCATGACTGCCATCCGAAAACAGTCACCGAAAAGCTTAATGGCCCCTGCCAAAGAGCCATCAAGGAGGGTGTCTAAAGTGAGTGCATGGTAAGTCGATGACTCTTCAGAACACGCGAGAAAGAGCGCGAAGAATTGGTGGGAGGGGGGAATTGATTGGTGGTGTTGGTGGGAAATGCTCCGGCTGCCTTGCACTGCCTGGTTGCCTGTCTAGCCGGCCATTTGATAATCTGCCTGGTGCAGAGCCTCCCTTTCTCCTCACCCCCCCTCACACACCCTCCTCCATGAGCTGCTTCCTTGATTGGCAAGCAGGGGAACTGGAGGGCGGGTGCTGCCTATTGGAGAATTCCCATTTCTCCCTTCATTTGCACCGAATTGGTGCAGCAAAAGATGTCCGGAAATTCCCGTGCACCTCCAGCGTTGTGTCACGGGGTGACGACACAGGACAGAAGATTTATTTATGTGACAGTCTTGTTCTAAGAATAGTTTCGTATTGTACGGAGAATGTTTTGATGCTTAAATACCACCTTGCGCGTCCTTGAAATCCTCCATGTTTGCGCACAATTTTACGCCCCCACGATTTGCGCGCATGAAAAGACTGACTCTCACGTGCAGTTATGTATCACAAGAGTCGTCATAAAGTGGTCTTATGAAATCCGTCCCGGAAGGCTTGAACCTAGATGCAGTATGAGAGTTTATGCGACGATACTAAATGCTCTGCTGCCTGGACACTTGTTGTTGGCTGTCTCAAACTTTGTCACCTCCTCCAACATCTAAAGTAGATTTGGGCTTGGCGCTCTTTGAACGTCATCGGAGAGCACACGGGACGATGCTAAGAGGGTAGAAAGCCTTGTGTCCGCAAAGGTTGTCTGAAATCCGAGTCTTGTCAGCGGGCGTTTCTGAATTAATAACGGGTGAGATTCTTACTAACCATTCTAATTTGCCACTCAGGCTCCCCTTTCCCTCGCTAAATCGCTAGCGGGAAGGCAGTCAGATCGGAGGTGAAGTGAGAGAGTGAGGTCGGAGATGCAGTGTGTACTGAAGTTCAAAAACGAGCAATCCAAGTCCCCCAACAAATTCAAAGCTGCTCGGCTCCTCTTGCTCAATCCTCTACCCTAAATCCGTGCGTTCTCAGATAGTCCTTGAAGTAGGCAATAGTCTCGGCCTTTTTCATTAGAAGATGATCCTTCTCCGAAATTCGTGTTTCTTCCAACCGAATCAAGTCGTCTCTCTCTGCAAGACGATCCCTTAACATTTCCACTTCTGTGGCCTTCTCTTCGTATGCACTCCGGTAATCACTACCTTCACTCCTCGACCTAGATTCCCTCTTCAAGTGTTTGTACTTATCCTCCAGCTTTTCGTGTTTCTTTTCCAAACCAAACAACATATCTTCCCAGCGTTTGACCTCCTGTCTCTCATCCTCTAATTGCGCCTGCAGATTGTAGTTCTCAGCCGCCAATCTCTCGTTCTCCCTTCTGGCGGTCCAATTGTTGCTCTGTTCAAAGCTCAAGCGATTTTGGAGCTGTCCGATCTGGATTTCGAGGGCTTCCATCCTTCCTTGTGCTGCGCTGAAGCGCTCGTTGGGTGTATAGCTGTCGTGTTCACTGGACCCTGAGTGGCGGCGACCGCGGGGAATGACAAAACGATTACGACCGTTTGGACCTCTTTCGACGTATGCTTGTTTCTTCTGGGGCATCTGACTCTGAGTGTTCCCCAGCGTGAAAGATAGTTGTAGCTCTGAAGTGTAGCTCTTGAAGTGTAGAGATTTGTGAGCGTATCAAGAGTTGATGTGTTCTCTTGAACAATCTAGAGCCTTACGTATTGAAGTGTCTGCAAATGTAATATCGTCTGCAAGTAAGATTCTGTGCAGTATTAGATGATGCGCTGTGTGATGATGAAGAAAGTGTTGATTGGCAATGAGACGAGCTACTGCAAGTAATACGTTCTGCAGGTACGGTGTGGTATTGGATGAAGGTTCAAAAAATGGATCAATAGGGGACTTTTGGCTTGGTATTATAGGAACGGCTGCCTGGGCGACAGGACTTGTCAAAGCCTTGTATGTTGCGCATGATTATGTCGAGGCCCGTTGGACTACACCCAACAACTTTCGGTGAGAATATGCAAGGCTGTGTTTAGGACAAAGGGGAAAGAAGAGCCCTACCTCCATAATTACAAAGAACATCGATAATACAATGTTACACATCTCCTGATGGAGGGACAAAAAGCGAGGGGTAGGAAATGGTTTCATTCTCATCAAAGAATTCGTGTGGCATTGAGGCTTGATTCAAGCCTCAAGGGACAGATGATTTGTTCGCTTGGTAGAAACTTCCAGAGCGAAGATGATGGGGTTGTGAAACGATTGAGCCGCTCAGCAGCATCAGCTGGTCAAGGATTTAGAGATATCCATAGCCATGTTGAGAGGCTCGTGTTGCCGTCGCTGGGAGCTTGATCAGTTTGTCGTCTGTCATCCAATATTCACAAGGTAGGAGAGTCCTATTTCGGGGCTATGCTGGTCATTCAAAATGCTTGATCGTAATGCTTTTCCTAACTAGGATTTCAGCCTCGTCGTTGGGGGCCAGAGACGCGCGCATAGCCACACTGTGGACGAAGCTCATAGGCCAGCGCGAGTATATGTAACCGGACACGGCGTGATCATTCTGTATAAATCCTCCGCATTTCATGCTGAATGATCTGATATTGTCAGATTCGAGCATGGGGAGATGGCTAGTGTGACACGCTCGGTGTGGCGCTCCTATCATATCCAAACTGTGGCTGGTATCACGATGTTTTGGTGTGGGTGAAGAGTTTTCTCTCAAGGCAGAATAGGGCTGGGTTGAACGACGTTCTCCGGTGAAGCATTGATGCGTGTGTTGGTGTCTTTAGATCCGATGACTGAAGGTTCAAAGGGAGGTCAGGCACATAGGGAGAGCACACACGGTTTACCAACTTTTGTTGGGCCCGTACCCGTTACACATTCGTTCTCTGCCTGCCCTCAACTAAAACTGCAAAGCTTAATGCTGCAAATGCGTTGCCAAGGTGTGTATGTTCTCGAGCCAAACATACCTGTCCAATGTAATATGATGTGATATTCTACAGGGAGTAGACGATTCGAGACATCAACGTCGTGGATCGATAATATGGTCGGAACCCTCACTTCGAGTAGATGGCCGTAGCGCGGATGCTTCGAAGACCCCCCGAAAGCCCCATCTGAAGTCCTCTAACTTCGAATGCGACCGCCGGGTTTCTGTAGGATCTCTTCCAATATTATGTATAATACGTGACGACGAGGCTTTTGCTAGCAGATCGAAGCCAAGAAATCTGCGGTCGCAGTAGATGGGACACGATTTATTACTGTTCCAGATTTCGTGGCTTGCTCCGCTTGGTATATAACTTCAGGTCCTTCTTTGTGTGGGGATTTATTCGGCTCTCGGAGGTAGGGCGTGGTAGGCTGGTAAAAGGATTTCGAGAGTGAGAATGTGGGTGTCAAATATTTTTCGTGAAGCAAAATGCTCCCGTCGTAGTCGTAGGGCGAAACTATAATGAATTATCGTAGTGACCGCCGGCAAGCATATCCAGCAAACAGTTTCTTCTTCGCGACCCTGGACAAGCCAAGAAGCACAATGAAAGCACCTGTCAGACGTCCATCGACACCCACCCAAACCACTAGACAGAAGTCATAGCGAAGAGGGCCGAGATCATTGCTACTCTCTATACAGCAAATGCGTGAGCAGATGCCGCCGTCCTTGCGGACAGTTCGAGAGCGTAAAGCCTCACTCTTGGGCACCGAGGATCGATTCATCGTCCAGGATGGGATCTGCAGCTTTTTTGAGAAGCTCAGAAGAAGACGTTTACTATAGAAAAGATTCTAAAGACTATTGAGATAGTTAGCAGAGTGAGTGAGTTTGGAGGGGGGGGGTGTGGTGCGCACAGTTGGTCATGGAAGGAAAAGAAAAAGAAGAGGGCGAACGGCCGTATATATAGCCCCCCTCTCTCCCTAGTGTCTAGTGTCTACTTCGTAACACCGCAAAATTTTCATGAGTGACTCAGCAGTTCCCAAGAAGCAAAATTTGACGTTAGAGCAAACAGCCAAAACAGGATAGCGGAAAAGCTAACTTATTTCTTGCTGGATCCTGCATCATTTTTATTGTCCCAGAACAAGTGGAACATTATTTTACTACTTGAATACTCCGCGAGTCCGTACTTCTGCTGGAAGCTTACACTATACCTTATAAATGAGATGCAAGATTATTATCCATGCATGCACGTATATTGTTGTTAACGTTATCATTTTATTTCCCCCCCCCCTTTTTGAAATCACTTTGCTTTTCTGGGACTTACGATGGACGATTAGTCTCTTTTAATGTCCCACGCCGCCTGGCACATTATAAATTAGTGCCGCTTTTCCTATGTCCAGTGAGACTGATCCGATATGACATGCCAAAGTCAATCAATCGTAGTGACATCTTGATTTCATGCCCAGTAATACAGCACCAGTCCTAGCCAAGTGGAAAGGCAGTTACAAAATCAATATCAGAACTTCTACCTACCTACCTTACGTTTGCAACGTTGGAACGAACATACTACAGGTACTGTAGAAGACATACCGATAGTACAATAAAAGGTTTCTCTTTCGCGTAACACTTCGTGTCAAAAGGCACAAATATAAGTTTGAGCGATCACCCCCGCCTTGCGCATTTCGACCAATCCGTCCTTTTATCGTACTCCGTATTGCTTCGCAGAAAAATGCCCCGGTGTTGCCGCAGCTACCTTCCTATTTGTGATTCTGTACTCATATTCTCTGCTGCACAGTACCTCTCAGGGCGAGAAAAAAGTGGCGGAATGAAAATGCGTGCACAGGCGGATTTTTAGTGACTTTTAGTGCATACACGTGACTTCATTCCGCCTCTTTTTTCTCGCCCTGAGAGAGTACCTAGCCTTCGCTAAAGCTCCCCTGTAGCAACAGGGTTCAGCTCACTGAATCCCAGCCCCAACACCAACACCAACATATTGACCACTAAATGTTCAAAGCAACCTCAGCTTTCCAGCGAAAGGACCCTCGTATTCCCTTCGAAATCACTATAACTTATTGTCTATAAACCAATTTTTATTAAGAATGTATCTGATCCAATGAGCCATAGGTTCCATTGGAAAGACTTTCAGGGTACGGTGTGTGAAGTATTAATAGCAGCCTCATTACTGCTTTTCATCTCAACCACAACCTTCGCAGTTGACTATCATGGCCCCAGAGCCTATACGCGTTTTAAATGCCATATCCTCAACTTGTGCTGCGATATTCCTATTGTGTCTACCAATCAGACTTTGGGAGCTTCGCAAATCCAGCTCCAAGGCTAGTCCGAACTGGCAAGGGATTTTGAAAGCTGCTAGTGCCCCCTTCCCCCGCATCCCCTCCTCGCCACTAGTTTCTATATACAAAGTATTGTACTAACAACAAATATAGACTTCCGGGTTTTTACTCTCAGTCATATTGCTGTCATATTTGGCGAAGTTTTCAACCTCAGATATCCAGCATAACAGTACTTTCTTCGTCTCGCTGCTCGTTTCTTTACTGGCGGCCCTGGGCCTGAGTCTGCTTCTATTTCTAGAGCAACAGCGGTCTCCGAAACCTTCTGATCTTGCTACCCTCTACCTTCTCGCATCGCTTTTGTGCGATGTTGTTGTCTTAACTGTGCCCTCTGGGACCGCTGAGCGTATGAAGATCTCACGGCCCATTCTTATTCGATGTTGTATGCATACTGCTCTTTTGCTATTTGAGTGCTGCGGCAAGCGTTCAGCATTCAGTACTATCAACAAGCACCAGTCTCCCGAAGAGCTCAGTGGCGTTTTGAGCAGGGCCCTGTTTACTTGGATCAACCCCATTCTTCTCCAGGGGTACAGGAATATCCTTATCGACCAAGATCTGCCCACTCTCAGTCAAGATATGAAGCCAGAGGTCACAAAAAAGGCAATTCTTAATATATGGTCTCTGCGAGGTTAGTGAAAACTCCGCAGGGCCAATATTTATAATATTTACAAAAGCAGCCAGGCCCGAAACAAGAAAAACTTTGCCTATAGCGTTACTGAAGGCCGTGAAGAAACCATTTCTTGTTGCGATTATACCTCGACTGTTCTTAATCGCCTGCCGCTATTCACAACCTACTCTGATTAAGCGGTCTATTAGATATGTCCTGGCATATTCTGCTGGTGCGCAGAGCGAATACGGTTATTGGCTCGTTGTATCGGCCGTAATTGTCTATGTTGGCCTTGCCGTTAGTTATAATTATCATTCTTCCTTACCGCATGCTAATGTGCGACTTCAGATAACCACAGCTGTGTACCAACACTGCATAAATAGGTTGAAACTCCTTACGAGGAGTGCCCTCGTGGGGCTCATTCATGACAAGACCATGAAATCACCTAGCATAGCTAATGACAATGGCGAGGCTACTACGCTTATGAGTACTGATGCAGATAGTCTCGACGGGATTGCCGAGATGGTCCACGAAATATGGGCACAAGTCGTCGAAGTGGTGATCGGCATAGTTCTGCTGAGTAGTGAAGTCGGCTGGATTTGGCCTCTTCCGCTTTTCCTCATCTATAGTAGGTTTATATCCACTGTCCTTGGCGTGGTACTGAGATGTATAGTGTGTTCCCATGTGAGCCGATTCGTCGCGAAACAATTGCATCCTCGTCAAAAGGCTTGGAATAATGCCACACAAAATCGCGTAGCTGCTACGAGCTCTATGTTAAGCGCAATGAAAACTGTCAAAATGCTTGGATTTCAGCACTATCTTAGCAACCGTATCCGCGAGCTTCGGAAAGAAGAGCTTTTTGCAGCATCGAAACTTAGATGGCTGATGGTATACTATAATGCTTCTGGTTTGTTCAGCCACAATTGACCTATTTATTACAAGCTGACTATGCCGTAGCCAATGCTCTTGGGCTCTTCTCACCATCTATCACGCTGGTTGTTTTTGCTGTGATATCAGGGGCTCGTGGCCAGAATTTAAATACCGAAACTGCTTTCACTACCATGGCCATCTTAACTATGGTTACACATCCCGCAAACATGGTCATGACTATTATCCCGCGTGCGGTTGCATCATTCGCTGGATTCGACAGGATCCAATCATTTTTGCTTCGACCGTCTTTACGAGCTAGCCGAGGGACACTGCCAAAAGTCAGCTCGAACCAGGATCCGGTGGCAAAACCTAGTCCTGCTATCCTGATCCAGCAACTAGGAGTGGGTGGCAAGCAACTCATCTTGGAGGACATCAACCTTGAAGTGCCCGCTGGATCAATGACCATAATCTCAGGCCCAACTGGAAGCGGCAAATCGACTCTGCTGCGCGCCATGCTTGGAGAGGTAGTCCCTACCGAGGGAACGATCCGGTTGTCAACACAACGGATAGGATATTGTGCTCAGAGGCCGTGGCTTCCTAGTGGTAATATAAAAGAGGTTATTCAAGGTACTGCTGAACAAGGTGATGATACCTGGTATCACGAAGTGATAAATATGTGCTGCCTCACCCATGATCTCAGTTCACTTCCGGAGGGAGATCATACACATATTGGCAGTCGGGGGCTCAATTTGTCTGGCGGACAGAGGCAGCGAGTTGTAAGTACTACTAAATCGCTGTATAAGATCTGAAATAACCAGTGCAGGCACTCGCGCGTGCGTTGTTTGCCAGATTCGACATAGTTCTGCTAGATGACATTTTCAGCGGGCTGGATGGCGAGACGGAGAAGACTGTTTTTGACAATTTATTTGGACCTACAGGCTTGTTTCAGCGATTGAAGACTACGGCGGTGCTGGTGTCTAATTCGAGTAAGTTCTCTACACTAGCGTATATATCAGTAACTTACACTGGGGTAGCTCAGTACTTCCAAGCTGCTGATCACATTGTGATTTTGGAAGATCACGGGATCAAAGAGCAAGGCAATTGGCAGACCATCAAGGGGAAAGCTTCGTCTATAGCAAAGTTCACTTCCAGTTCCCAAGGCAAGCATGATCCTGGCCAATCGGTAAACTTTGATAAACTCAGCGCCCAGACTCGAGCAAAAGATGAAGCCGAGATAGATCTTGCTAGACAAACTGGAGACTCCGCTCTTTACGGTAGACTCCCCGTGCAAATCAATGGATACGGCTAATATGAACGTAGGCTACTACTTTGGCTTTGTTGGCTTGGTCAACCTTGTTCTTTACGTTACTTTCACTTCATCATATTCATTTTTCTTCACTATTCCACAATACTGGCTTCAGCTGTGGACCGAATCCAATGGCAGCAACACAGTGTTTTACACTTGTGGGTTTCTCTTTCTATCAATTATGTCGTGGACCACAACAAACGGCATTATGTGGTAAGCTGCTTCGTGGACCCAGCGGCTTCTGTTTGTTGAAGATGCTGTAGGTCTAATGTTATTCGACTTGCCCCGCAATCCGGGATGCGACTACATCAACGCCTATTACATATTGTAACAAAGTTAGTAAACAAGTTTCCAAGATCCCCAAAAACCCAACTCATGGCTAATCACTACCCAGTGCACCACTGTCTTATTTTTCCAAAACCGAGAATGGCTCCATCTTGAATCGGTTGAAACTCATGCCCACACTATACTGATCAAAGCTAATAACACATAGATTTAGTCAAGACATTCAACTTATTGACAAACAGTTGCCGACAGCGCTTTCGAATATAATGGCTCGTAAGCATTAAGTTTCCTATTCCCCATGCTGCTAGGCTGTTAACAATATCAGAAACCTTCAAGCTTCTCATGCAGATCGTTCTTCTTTTCATTGCCCAGAGATGGCTTACGATGTCTCTACCGGCCTGTATGCTTTTCGTCTACATTGTCCAGAAGATATATCTTCGGACATCAAGACAGCTTCGATTTCTGGAGCTAGAATCTCGGGCAGGGGTCTTCTCGAGCTTCCTGGAATCTGTAAGTGACAGATCTGGTACATGATACGCAGCTGACTGAAGACTGCTAGGTTGAGGGTCTCGAAACAATCCGAGCGTTCGACTGGTCAGAAGAGGTAATCCAAAACAACATCCTTTGCGTCGAGAAGTCCCAACGGCCTGAATTCCTCCTCTTCTCCCTCCAGAGATGGCTCAACCTCGTCCTGGATCTCTTGACTGCGTTTATCGCAATAAGTGTTGTTGCTATAGCCGTAGTATTTCGAGGGCGTATCAGTGGCGGGCAAGTTGGAATAGCCCTCAATATAATGCTCGTCGCAAACTCGACATTACTGAAGCTCGTGGAGAATTGGACTACGCTGGAGATTTCTCTCGGTGCTATTGCTCGCTTGAAAATGCTGGAGAGTATGACCCCATCTGAAGGCAACGAGATTGGAAATTTGGATCCCCCGGACGACTGGCCTTCCGGGGGCCAAGTTGAGTTCAAAGACATCACTGCGTCTTATCAGTAGGTAGCTCCTTGAAAGCTCTTGAAGTCCCAGCTGACAAGGAACTCTCAGCACCAAGTCACTTGCTTTGCGAAATATAAGCTTGAATATTAACGCTGGCCAGAAGCTCATGATCTGCGGACGTACGGGCAGGTGAGTATCTACGTACGGCAGAGCTTTATCTGAGGACTGACTCTGGATTTAGTGGCAAAAGCACGTTGCTTTTAACCCTGTTACGGATCCTGGAGTTGCAAGCTGGGAAGATTGAAATAGATGGCATTGACATTAGTCATGTGAGGCTAGATGTGTTACGAGAAAGATGTTTCATTGCGGTTTCTCAAGACCCTCTGCTCTTGTCAAACGAGACCCTGCGCTTCAATCTAAACCCGTATGCCTTCATCTCAGACGAAACTGTCATTGACGCGTTGAGAAAGACGGGCCTTTGGTCACATTTCTTTACAGGTGATAGGCATTTTGGCGAAGAGATAGACCACGCCATTGATGTCCTAAAACTTGGCGAGCATCCCGTTCTCGACAAAAAGCTCTCACTGTTCCAGGAACTCTCTGTAGGACAGTGCCAACTATTCGCACTCTGCCGGGCACTTGTCAAGACCATTTCACTACGAGATTCTGGGGTCAAACCCGTGGTTCTCTTGGACGAAGTCACATCGTCCCTCGATTCTGATACGGAATCTATCATCCATCGTGTTATTGATGAAGAATTCACCGGGAATGGTCATACCGTCATCATTGTTGCTCATAGACTCAGCGTCTTGAATGAGCATACGGAGACTGGGAGGGACGTTGTGGCTTTGATGGGGGATGGGAGATTACTGGAGGTTATTACGGACTTGCAGCCGTCAATTTTTCAAGCGCTTGGAGAGAGGAAGTGAAGTTGGTGCCTCCCAAAATGTTTTACAGGCCTCCCCTTAAAAGGATGGCCAATGACAGTCCCATAAACTCTTCATTATGCTTCCTCAGGCTAGACACAAAAAGCAGCACTTATTCCTATCGACCAAGGTACGGATATTCCAACTGGAATGAAACTTTACAATAAGCCATCTGTCACCGCCCAGATAAAAGTCCGACTACGGCACTAAAGTTCGAGTGAATGTCTTACTCAACTCAATCTAAATCCGCCCACATACTGTACTGACTTTTTCATTCTCTCCTGATCTTCTTCGACGACCACAGTACCGGGAATTGATACCTCCAGAACGACCCCTCGTCGCAGTGGACATTGGCAAGCAACACTCAATTTGATGGATGCTTAATGTGCCATTCAAACCGTCACGCCGAAATTGATATGAAATCTCCTCTCCAGGAAGGGCTCTTACAAGATGTTGTGTGCTCAGAAGAAGGAAATTTGTGAGGAGTTCGTTGCGGCCTACCGTGGAGGGCACCGAAACTTCCTGGGATCTGACATACCGAGCCAGAAAGTTCTAGCCTACAAATCACACACGTGTGCGCTTCTGGTATCATTCCATGGTCGAGGTTCTCAACTCCTCATTTCAAATGATGAATTGACCAGATACCGATATAGGCCGTCCTCACAAGATCCTTATTTCGAAATCCAATTCGGGAGAAAGCTCTACAATGCGTCGAGACGCCAGGGCGAATTCTCCACACACGCAACTTTGGAGATCAACTCGGAACAACTTGCAGGTGAGAAAGTGGGCATCTCATTGTTTTCCATGCTTCTAGAAATCTAGAAGATGCCTCCGGGCCTTTGGGTTTCTAAATTGTATTATCGTTGGAAGGTTCGTGTACTATAAAAGCAAACTAACTGGCTGTTCGTCGCAGGACCGGTTACGCGCCGATTTATCCCTACTGTCACCTCCTCGTCGTTTCGCTCAGCTTTGTTCGGTCTCATCGGGCCTATTGTCAACGACGATTCAGAGATTGAATCCGTCGTGGGCGATTCAGAGATTTCTCCAGTGGGATTTGAGATTGAATGCCTGGTGTTCAAAGTGCGGAAAGGCCAACTCTGGATCCGGCATTCCCAGAACCTCCTATCCACAAAGCCAACCTCCGCCCAAGTCCTGGACAGAACCATCGCTGATATCAACTGCATCACTGTAATCAAACGGGCCGAAAGCGAGGAGTTCAGGTTTATCGATGGCTTCTGGCACTACCAGATGCGTCAGTGCCTTCAATATGGGGTATACTGGGCCTATGGTCAACCGAAGCGCGAGCTTGCTCAAAATCCCGCCGATATTGAGGAGGGAGAATTTGCTGAAGTGTCGTTGAGAAAGGAAGTCGGCGAAGGAATCCTGTCCCCTCCCTCGGTATCTTGGTATAAATGGCCAGATCATGAATGGAAAACTATTGTGGGAAGGGCGCGAAGAATCGAGACCGAAAAGATGGCATGTGGGCTGGAAAGAATGAGGCGAGGAGAGAAAATGCGGTTGGAGATGGAGGAAGAAGAAAAGAAGCAGGAGCAAAAGAAGCATGAGCAAATGAAGCGGAACACTGATACGGAATTGAGGATTTTACGGGAAAAGCAGCAGGTGATGAAGCAAAAGGCTGAGACAGAAGCGAAGGAACGAGCAGTCGAAGAGGGCGAAGAATGGCTGGGGATCATGCTACGGATGATTCTCTTGCGAGTGGCTGTATCTTCGCTTTTCGCTTGTGTCTCGCGGCTTTGAGACGTGGACAGGCTGATTTCCCAACAAAAGCACGGCATATATCGAAGCATTGGATTTAGAGTCCCTTGTGTTCATAGAAATGTCGGCACCTCCACGTATCAAGACTGTAAACTTGACCAAGGGTTGAGATGTTCGCTAATTGATTCGTACAATTGTAACCACACAGCTCCAGTATCGCAGTGATTTACCGCACGTGGATAGGCTTCTTGAGGGACTGACTTCCAGTATAAGATGACAATGTCACAAGCTCACGGCGAGAACAACAACATTCGGTTCATGTCTAATGGTAACTCTTGGCTCGCCGTCCAGATAATATATTACAGTTGAAGCGGGCACTTAACGCCAAGTTTATACAGGGTAGTCCGCCTCATGTGCAGTCCCCAAAAACCCAAACGCCGTCATGGTATCGTAAGTAGAGTTTACAGAAAGTACTCCCCAGCACCACGGCGCCCGGCTGGGACAGCTCGTTGGTCTTCAGGCACGGCGCTAAAGATGCTGAACTTGGGATTAAGATCCTCCCCAACATTCATTATGGATGCTACGTTGCCACAACGGTAGCAGTAGTTGGGTGCTGACCAAACAGTGACAACTGATTTTTGAGCAAAGTGATACTGTTGAAAGTTAGTTTCTGTGTGGTTTGAATGGATTAGAAGAGGTATACCTTGTAACCCTCGTTGACGAGTTGATGGGCTCGAGCAATGAGCTTGAGGCCGTTGACATGGTTGAATTCAGTGGCGACTTTGTCGCCAAAAAGCCACCCCGCACCACGCGGGGATACAGCCCAAGTCTCCACGTCTTCCGGATCACTCCAGACTAAATCGCAGAAAGCCCCTTCATGTGGAATTTCCTGTGCTCGTGCAACCACTCGGATTTGATCGACTGTTCGAATCTCCGGGCTCAAACCACCATGCACACAGAGAACTTCGCCATCAACGATAGCAGCCAGAACAAGGAAATCGAAAACTTGACAGCAGGACTTCCACACAGAGGCGTTGCCATATTTCGTCTGGCATTCTTCGTAAAATCCATATACTTGGGTGATTTGACGGGATTCGTGGTTACCACGAACGAGAGTAATCTTGTCGGGGTACCTGGAACGAATTAGCTTTAGAGATGAAATCTGCATACCAAACTTACATTGCTTTAAGGCACATAAGCAAAGTAAATGTTTCCAGACTGAAGTAACCTCGATCGACGAAGTCACCTAGGAAGACGAAGTTCTGGTTTCCTGATCCCGAAACCTCATTATTAACCCCAATCGCGGAGTCCCCTCCAGCGCTCCCAGCACGACTTCCTTGACCCGCAGTCCGTGGACGGCCACGAGGTTCATCATCATCGTCATCCTCTCCACTGGCACTCTCGATCCCGCTATCAGAACTTCTAATCTTCTTCTTTAGTTTGGGATCTGTGATCTCGGTTGGAGGTTCGATATCATCAGAGGTAATGATCGCGGTCTGTGTTGTTGGCTTTTGAACATTTGTTTCGCCTGGCATGCCACCTGCGATTCGGAATAGCTCGAGGAGATCGTAGAACTGTCCATGAATATCCCCACATATTGTAACTGGTGTAGTGACTGGCTGTATATTCGACTCTGGGATAGACGTTAGAGGCGCTTCCGGCTTATATGTGCCCGACAAAACTCACCCTCCATGAGACACTCCTTAACCATTTCACACAGTTGCTTCATGACGGTTTCGGGGAGGTAATGGCACTGCTTAGCCTCCTCGAGCCATTCCGGCAGGCCAGCCCGCTGGGTTAGAACCGCAGGGCCAGGTTTGGGGACACTAGGAGCAGGCATATTCGGTCAAAGGTAGTTGCGTAGATTCGTAGTCGTCGAGGCCGTAGTATCGTAGAGTTGGTGATGGACAAGGTGCTGGGCAGATTAGAGATACTGTAGAGTTGCCATTACCATCCACCAAGTCCAAGCATCTTGATAATCGGTGAAAAGAGCCGCTCACTAAAGCGGCAAGCAAGGCAAGGTACAAGGAGGAAAGGGCAAGGCAAAGGCAAGGTAAGGTAAGGGCAAGGCGCATCTTATCTTATCGGAAGCGAGGCAAACTCGTCTCGTCCCTCATTCACGACAGTGCAGTGCAGTGACACTTACACCTGTCACTGGAAAATGAACGATTAAAGTTGGCGCAGAACCAAGGTTGTCGATGTGGGCTGAAGTACGCAGAAGAGGTTGCACCTAAGGATATCACCACCATCTCCTTACATTTAAACCATCGCTATGGCTGCTACACAGAGAGCGCCGGCAAATGGAGTCCTCCCAGTCACCGCGATTCAAACCTCTGGCAATAACTCCAAGCCAGCATCTAAGCCATCTGTCACTCGGCTGAAGGTCATAATCAGGAGACTTCCTCCCGCGCTCACCGAGGCAGAGTTTGCTTCAATCGTAGGGGATGAGTGGAAGTTGGCGCAAGGCAAGGTGGACTGGTTCCTCTATAAGCCAGGAAAGGATTCCAAAGAGTATATTATTTCTTTACCACATTCAGTACTCTGCTAACCAATAAAAAGTGCGTCCAAGCCATCAAGACCGTCGCGCGCATACTTCCATCTCACTAGTGATGCCCATATTATGAGTCTCTCTGAGACTATTCGCCTTTCAACATTCGAAGATGCACAGAACACCTTTACAAATTCTTGCCTCATTGGCCCTCCAACTGTCGAGTTTGCACCGTATGGTCGAACACCAGGAGGAAGACGCCGTGTAGATGCGCGAGCAGGCACAATTGACCAGGACCCAGAATTCATGGCATTTCTTGAAGGATTAGCGAACCCACCTACGGGGAAGGAAGTCGGTGTGGATGGCCTGGTTGAGGGCGCGCCAGCGACGAAGGAAAAGGTCACAACTACGCCACTGGTCCAATATCTGAAGGACAAGAAGGCTAGCAAGAGCAGAGACGCTGCAGTGAAGGCGGCCAAGAAGCAGGAGAGTAATGTTGCAAAGGGTAAAAGTGTAAAGGATTCTCCAGAGAAGAAAGGAAAGGATGTCAAAGGAGTGGTCGAAAGGGCAGCGAAAGACGCTGTTAAGATTCTCAATAGAGAGGCATCTGCAAAAGCGGGCTCGTCTGCGAAGCCAGACAGTTCAGATGGTCCACCCAAGCTCGATCTTCGAAAGGTCCCTGGCCGGCAAAGAGGTGCTGTTATCTCAGCTCATATTCGCATGTTGGAGCGGGATTTAGGATTCAGCCCGGCTCAGGCACATCGTCAAGTCCGACGCGATACTGCTGACGCCCAGAAAGCAGACAGAGCGGTGGCTGCTGAAAAAGCTTCACCAGAGGTAAAAGATAGTGTTCCATCACAACCCGCTCAACCCTCTGTTCCAGTAGCACCAAAAGGAAATATACAGGTCAATAGTAGGAGATCTCGAGCTAAGGCATCCTCTTCTGGTGAGTCCGAAGCGAAGGCTTCGACACCCAGCACTCCTGCAACCCCTACGATCCCTATGGTGCTTCTCAAGAAACCCGAAGCAGCGCAAGCCACTTCTACTTCCACTTCCACTCCCACTCCCACAGCTCCAGCCCCCAAGCCCGCACCAGCTGCAGCTCCTCGAAAGCCCCAGAATGTTGCAGTGCCGTCTGCTGGTGCACCCAGGCCTTCATCAAGCACGCCAACCCTTCACAGGGTGTTACAGAGCCGCTGTTGAAAGAGGCAATGGAGCAGTTTGGCGCTGTTTCTATGGTGGAGATTGACAAGCGGAAGGGTTTTGCCTATGTTGACTTTATTGGATCTGATGGGTTAAAGAAGGCAATGGCAGCGAACCCGATTCCTGTGGCTCAAGGCACTGTCCAGGTTATGCAACGTAAAGGCACCTCTTTACCTCCGGAGAAGAAGCCAGCACATGCCGCTCCACAGGCTCCGAGAGGAGGCCGTGGAGGAGGCAGAGGTGGTACCATTGGAAGACGAGGAAGGGGTAGTGCTAGGGGAGGTGGCAATGCGGCTCCTTCGACTGCCCCTACGGGACCTGCCGCGAAAGGATAGAACTTCCTGGTCATTACCTTACGACAACATATTCTTCATTGCCAATGATATGATTGAATCGCAAACTACGATTCGAAACATGCGACAGGCTATACTTCCTTCATAAGAGGGCCGAAGACAACCGATAGGTCATCTAGATTCAGAGTAGGGGATTCTAGAGGAAGACTGGTGGAATAGCAGCCACTGGCTCAATCCAGTTTGCGGCTAGATGGATGCATTTTCGGGATGAAGGCTCGAGGCATTGTTTCCATCATTTTGCAATACCACACGGTTTCAGATGATGTACTAGCATACGTATCTTCGCGCCATTGAGCAGATCGGGTATGAATAGCCCATTCTGTTCTGTTCCGTTCCGAGATGTTTGTTAGGGACTCAGACGCATCCTGGTGGGAGCTATTTCGGACTTGCTTTTTAAATTGTCACCGTTACGCAGATTTAGCTCGGTAGGTAGTAATAGATTGATTTTACTGGAGGTGCCTCAGTTGATATCTAGTGACATCGCTATCACAGTAGGCACTTAAAGTCTAGATTTCAAGGAACATTTATGTCTGCTGCTTCCCATACCTAGAAATTGTGATTTGACTTCCTTTAGAAAAGCTGACCTCTCGGGTTTTCCTGCCATCTTGAAGAGACCCCTCTTTTACTCTTCCTTGCCAGCTTCGCCTTTGGCCATTCACAGTTATTCACACCCCTCCTCGAAATCTACATCAAATTCTAAACCTCTTCATCACTACAAATAAGAGCACCACCTTCTCATCAAACAATCACGGAGGATCTCCCAACTCTTCGCAGATCGCATCCCTTCTCCACAAACACGAGAAAAGGCACTGCCAATCCACCGACCCACCGCTAGTCGTTGGCCATTTCCCCAAAACCCAATAGCATTCACTTTCGCATAGGAGAGATAACATCTTTGCCTGCTCTACCTGCCCTCCCCACGAGTTAATCGTCGACACAAACACCACCTGGTTTCGCAAGGCTATACATCACTATCCCGTGGACCCGCTACAGTACGATCTAATCAATCCCACCTTCGAGTCTTAACCTACCGATCTCTGCCTAAACGAATCGCATCAATCAAACGATCACTGCTCTCCAGATATGTCTTCGGCGGAGATTGAGGGCTCGAAAGAAAACAGGCATGACGATCCCAAACCAAACAAGGGCACCGAAGATGCTAAGATGCAAGGAGTGCCAGGAGTCACGGCTGCAGAAGGCGAAGGTTTGTCTCTAGCGGATGGTAATGGACAAGAGCTTCAGATGTCAAACACCCGTGGTGCATTCACACTGTTTGGGAAGCTACCACTTGAGCTGAGGCTCACAATCTGGAAAATGGCCTTGCCTGGACCAAGGTGTATACAGTCCAGCACGTCCAATGACAAGTATGGTGAAGTCCAATTTGGTCTGAGATACGATAAACCTCCCACGATACTATTTGTGAGCCGGGAATCCAGGGCTGTCGCTTTACCATACCACCAAGCACCCTTGAGCAAAGACGACATTCGCTATCATGAGGTCCGATACTTCAATACTTCATCGGATTGCTTGTACCACAGGGACTCTTGCAGATACACTCCTGTAGATGTAGTTGCTATAATTTCGGAGCGCTTTCCACATCTGTCAAAGCTCGCCTGTCACATAAATCACGTCCGTCCAGATGTTGGTTCTTTTTTACGAAGCTTGACCAAATTCAATTGTTTGAAAGAGTTGGTGATCACGGCCAAGTACAAGAACTTTGGCCCTAAAAGGGGTCGCTTAATCAAAGAGTTTAACAAAGAGGTTTACAGACTTCGCGTAAGTGCGACGTGGGTCTTCTGGCCGAAAATTGAGGCTATTCAAAACGCCTTGACAGAGATGGAGAAGAGGAGCACGGTTGGATGGAAGGCCCCGAAGCTGCGAGTTGGCAGATCCCATGGGAAAAGGGAATAAAATAATTTGACGACGGATCGTGCGAGGGGTTCAACGCTGGGTTCTGCCGTCGAAGAAACAAATACAAGAAATGGAAAAGGAGCATCTCAGGGTTGACTTTTAACGTCCCACGCCGCCTGGCACATTATAATCCAGTGCTGCTTGGGTAGAGCCCCAGGGGCATTATCCCAATTTATACGGTATACTGGTGGTTGGTATCGCCGCACAGTGGGTGGTGGGGACCAAACGTGCAGGAAGCAGCAACTTTACCATTTTTCCTTGGGAATCGTCAAGGAGTTCGGGTTAGACTCGTCAATTAAACTTCTTTTAACATCCTTTTTGAAGTCGATCTCGATGATTGTTTTTAAAAACTCACAATTTGCCTCCCGAATCTCGAACTGCTTTTCCTCTCCCACGTCTCGTCTCTGAAGCAAGTATTAAGAGGACAGAAGGGCCGAGCTGTATGTGCAGTCTTGATCATGGCTGGCGCCCGCAAATACTTTGAGGTAACAGAACTTGATGGTTTTTGTGGGGCTAATGCTGATGTAGCAAAGAGACGTCGTGCAAAACTTCTAGTCAATGTTGCCCAAGGTGAGCTTATTCTCATACAACAAGGCAATACTCCCTCATAGGAGCTAAGGAGCCTGGAGCTGTTTCATGAGCCTATATCTCCTAAAGTGTTTTAGGTCTCGTTGAAGGCAACAAAGTTCCCATTTTAGTTTCGTGACAACTTCGCATCAAAACAAACCAGAAATAATTAGAACCGATATAATGACCCCACTATTGGATCAGGAAGCTATTGCTATAATCTCCCCTGTTTGTTTGAATCAAATGTAAGATAAAACCTGTTTTTGAGATTTGAGATTATTCTTTAAAGGAGTCGCAATTGGTCGCCGCGGTTGATAACATCGTCGTGTCCTTTCTCCTCTTCAATAACTTCAATCAATATAACTCCCGACAACAACCTCGACCCTCTTACCACCATTAAATGGTGCCTTAACGACAGCCACTCCACAGCTGTTGGCAACAACTCCACAGTTGGCGCAACTTCGACCCTCTCACTACTATCAAATGGTGTGATGGCCCTTCCCAAATTACAAAGAATATTATATATTTCGAGTGAAAAGAGCATATTAAACTTGAGCAAAATTTGCCCAAGTTATAAATCATTAGAGATGTTAGCAGAACCCAATATAATTATCTATGATGTGCCCTAGCTTAGACTTTCTAAAAAGGCCTACGAAGGACGAAGAAGCTCATTGAGAACTTGTTCAATAGGGCATACCAATACAATAGAAGAAAGTACAGCAAATTTTAAAAAGTCGTAACAAAACCTCCTAGAACTCTAAAACCACTGAAATACGTAGGAAAGGTACTTGGACTTCTTCTCTATCGCATAAAATATAAGAATTTGGAATTGGTCATGTTACGATGCGCAATTTTCAAAACCAGGCGAGCCGAGGCCGAGCCCCACTCCGAAGTTTCGATAAAAGTGTAATCCTTTAATAGCTTTAGATAAGCAATTCTTGAAACAAAACCAAGCGCGGCTTTAGCTGTTAGTTTCCCTCTTACAATATAAGAATATCACTCACTAATAGTTAAATAGCACTTGGGAGAGCGCCAGACTGAAGCACACTTCAGACATTGTGATCTGGAGGCACTGTGTTCGATCCACAGAAGCCGCAAACTTCTGCGAGTTAAGGATAACCTTAATTAAGAACATGTTTTTTTTCTTTTCCTCTTCCGGACTTTTTTTTTACTATTAAGAAAAACGTATGCGGAAAAAACTTGCATGCATAGGCGATTTTCTTTTAGCGATTTTTGGTACATACATACATGTGACTTCATTCCGCCTACTTTTTCTCGAGTAGAGAGGAGCCTAAAAACTAAGCTTTATCAATTCATGTATTACTTTTGATATCCCATAATGCTGCCGTATAAATTGGGATAGTGCCCCACCCTGTACTATAGCCCCCCTTTGATCTTACCCCATGCCCATGTCCAAAGCTACCTTATTACCTGTATAGCGCTAGTGTTATAAGCCCAGTGTTGCAATATTGATATGGCATTTGGGGGCATGGCTGAGAGATGTAACAATCATGTAACTTAGCACCTGGTGCACCCACCTCAGGTTCTCCCCTCCATAGCAACGAATCCTCCTCATGCAATAATACCATACGAATCAACCACATATCATCGTCTACTGCAGCAGAAGTGATCACCTTGTGATACCAACACCCAGGTTTAATCTGCCCGCTTCTTAGACCGGATGGATAAAGGCGGCACTCACCATAGTTGACTTTTAATGTCCCACGCGGCCTGGCACATTATGAGCTAGTGCTGCCTCTCCTATCCACCGCAGCTCCCGAGATAGCTCAGCATCCCTGAAAATTCTATGTTATCGAGGTCCATGGGATTCCGAGAACAACTTACTGTTGTCTATCCAGGTACACAGGCACGATCAGGCTCTAGCGGATCCTCTTGGTCAACTCATACACTGACAGCAAGGCATTTGTTGGTTGGTCAAGTTCTGAACCAAACTAGTTAACTATATAAACTTAACCTGTAGTTTTTCACTATTTCTAAGAACCACGAACCAACCATTTATATTTCCTTAACCATTGACTTTATTGAAATAAATGGTTGAAATAATGTAGGTGATGTTATATACCATTGTGCTGACTAATCTTAACCTAACTAACGAAAACAAAAATAATCCCATCACGTGCTATCATTTCACCATCTTGTCAACTCATGCTTCTAAGAAGCTGGTATCGGCTTGCAAAGCCTCATCATCTCTCGAATCCTAGATCGAAGAGATATTATTCAGCCATGGTCTTCTCACCCACGCCCTCGCCTGCAGGCTCCCCTCCTACCTTAGAGGAGACCACCACCAGAGAAACAACACCATGGACACCTCTCTTCTCACACTCCTGTTCATTTCCCCCAGAAATCTTCAGAGAAGTAATGTTGAACCTCGTCCGGAATCCCAACATCAACTCCAACCGTCTCTTCCGAGCAGATATCTCTCTCGATATCCCCTTCACTTCAAACCTTGCACCCGACTCGGAAATCCCTCCACGCATCGCACTCTTCAAGGACTTTGATCTCAAGACCGTGATGGTCAGGACTATGATCCCAAGAAATCCTCTCCTCGACAAACCATTAGACCAGACATGTATGTTCTACGAGCAGACACGAGATTCAGATATCCAATCCCTCGTGATTTACCACCCCCACATATCATCCGCCTCAGAATCACCATTCTACCATCCCTCCGTCCGCGGAATAGCCTTCCTCCACACATCCACATCTACATGCAAAGAAACAAACCTCTCAATCCACTACTCATTCTTCCCCGCCTCCCCCCGCTCCCCCATCCACGAGCAAACAGCCCACCACCTCCTCCGCGTCCTGCACAAGCACGGCCAAGGCCTATCAACCGGCTACGTCAAACGCGTGCACCACGACGTGGTCCTCCCGCAAGCCGTCGTGCAAAACACGTACGCGCGTCTAAAAGCCAAGTACGCAAAAGCGTTGTGTGAGAATTGGAGCGAGAGTACTGATCCGACGAAACACGTGTTTGAGGATCTGGGCATTGCGGCTTTCTTGATTGAGTTGTGGAGGGAGATGTATGACGGGGGGGCGTTTCCGGGGTTCGTGGATATTGGGTGTGGGAATGGGTTGCTGGTGCATATTCTTCTGGAAGAAGGGTATGCAGGGTGGGGATTCGATGCTAGGAGACGCAAGTCTTGGGCTACGTGGTCTGAAGCAGCGCAGAGGAATCTAAAAGAGTTGGTCTTGATACCTTCTATTATCCAGACTGCGGGATCAGCATCAGGACCAGGAGACCGGAATCTAGATACGGAAGCTGGAAAAGGGGTTCAGGGAGAAGAACGAGAAGGAGTCGGGATACACAACGGCATATTCCCAACTGGTACATTCATAATCTCCAACCACGCCGACGAACTAACACCCTGGACGCCCATCCTCGCAACCCTCTCCTCGTCACCCTTCATCATGATCCCCTGCTGCAGCCACGCCCTCTCTGGCTCACGATTCCGTGCTCCGCCTCCAAAAAACACCAACACCAGCACAAGCGCATTCGCAAGCCTCGTAGCCTGGGTCTCAAAAATCGCGGAGGATTCCGGGTGGGTGGTTGAGAAGGAGATGTTGCGGATTCCTAGTACGCGAAATACGGCGTTGATAGGGCGGAGGAGGAGTACGGCGGATGTGGATGTGGATGTGGATAGGAGGGAGGTTGATATGAAAGATGTGGTGAGGAAATATGGAGGTGCAGAGGGGTGGGAGGGGAATGCGATGAAGCTTGTTAGTGGTGTGTTGCGTGGGCATTAAATCGACGGATGTGTGATTAAATCATTCGTATGAAATACAAGGATGCAACGAGTATATAGCATATATTCAACTACTGTATATAGGGTTTGTGAAATGGAAGTAGAGGTAAAAGTAAACCTAGGCGGAAGAAATGGGTTTGAGAAGGGTTAGAAGAACAGCACTATATATCTCTGCTTTGCTATACTAGCGTAAGCAATATCAAAAGCCAATGTATAAAATGAATGAATGACTTGATGAATAACTGCCTTCACAAGAGGCTATATATAACAAACCCCCTGAAAATCCCATCTGAATGCAATCCAAATCCCAAATCCCAGATGCCAAATCCATAAACCCAAAACTCCAAATTCCAGTACACTACAACACCATCTTCAATTTTTTATTTCACCCATCCATCTCTCTTCAAAACACACCATCCAAAGACCCCACTTTTTAAATCTAAAAACACCCAAGAAATCTCAACCAAAACCCAAAAACCCAATCCGAACCAAATAAAAAATAAACCTCCACTTCTCTTCTTTCCAAGCTTTCGATCAAACAAAAACCATGACTCCAAAAGCGAAAGCAAAAACCCCAGCCCCAGTCCCAGCAACACTCCAGCCCCCCAGACTCCCAGCTCCAGAAGCAGGAACCACGCTATTCGTCGGGTATACCGGCGCCGCGGCAGTCGTGCTCTTATTCCCTTTGGGAGCGGGCGCAGGAGGGGAAGGAAGCTGTGCGCCGCCGTTCTTGGACGCCACGGCAAGGGTTACAGCGAGGGTGTTGTTGGGGACAGTGGGTGGTGCGACGGCGGTAGTTGGTATGGCTGGCGGGGGTGGGGGTGCGGTACTAGGCGGGACATGT
>QGMG01000088.1:0-59675 GCA_007825325.1 Lachnellula cervina | reverse complement strand
CTACCTCATCTCCATCTCCATCTCTACCACCTCACCACCTCCCACAACCCACACCTACCCAAACACCCAACCTCAAACCAACCTCACCCTCACCAAACCCACACACCCTATCTATCCCTCACCTAAAAATGCCACCCAAACAACGCATCCCCATCCAACCCGCGACCCCATCCCGGCGCTCCCCATCCTCCAAAGGATACTTCGCACAAACGTACAACACGCTGACGTCGCCCGAGAACGCGAGCGTGGTGCGCAGCGTGGTTGTTTTTGGGGGCGCCGTGGCGTTTTTTGCTAGTGGGTGGAGTGAGTATTTGTTGCCGCCGTGAGTTATTCTTTTCTTTGCTTTGCTTTTCTGTGGTTTTGAAAGGGTGAGGATGGAGAGGTATGAGGAGAATGGTGCTAATAGGTTTTTTCTTGTAGGTTGTAGGAGAGACAAGGGAGAAGAGTGACGAAGAAGGAAGGATTGGAGATAGGTGGATGATGGGTAGATGATGAATGAATGGTAGAGGGCATTGAGAGATGAGTGGATGGATGTTGCAGTTGCAGTGGAATAATAAGCACCGTCGGACGTTGGAGATGCATGGATGGGACGAACTGTATGATATGAGGATGCATGGGACAGCGTTGGGTGTGATACGAGTATCGGTGTGTAATACAAAGGGAAGACATGGATGGCATCACAGGCGTTACGACGATACATACCAACAAATGGATCTCTACTTCACAACCTACATCCACTTATCTTGGAGACGCCGTGAAGAGAAAATGTGTCCAACGATCCTATGTGCAGGTAGGTCTTGGTGAGGGGAATTAGGTTTAGTGATTGTATACACGCAGTTGCCCTGCCTAATAAACTACATAGCGAGAAACCCCCCAATATATCATCCAATCACGACGCCTTGCCCCATGCTATGAACAAAATCAATGCTGACTCCACTGTATACTATCAAGAGCAACACCCTCCTGCACGAGCTCCCAAAGCGGGCTCAGCTCTCTCAAAAACGTGACTCGTTCCTTTACAGCCTTCAACACATAGTCAATCTCTGACTCTGTGGTGAAGCGACCAATTCCGAAACGGATACTGCTGTGCGCGCTCTCATCACTGCTGCCCAAGGCCCGTAGTACGTAGCTGGGCTCTAGGGAGGCGGATGTGCAGGCACTGCCGGAGGAGAGGGCAATGTCTTTCAAGGCCATGAGAAGAGACTCACCCTCGACGTAGGCGAAAGACACGTTGACACAACCTGGGTAAAAGTGATTCGGATCCCCATTTTGGGTGGTGTGCTCAAGGGAGAGAAGACCGCTAAGAAGTCTATCGGAGAGCATCTTGATTCGTTTAGAATCATACTAACACACTATTAGCTTTGCTCGACAATTATATTCAAGCTCATGTAGATAGAAGGAGGAAATCAGAAAATGTACTGCGTCTCTTCAAGGAAGCCTCAACTTGCAAGCAAGGAGATCACTCTGAAAGCCATGCATATGTAAAGTAGTTCATCACATTCAAACAAGTAGAAAGGAATGGGAGTACTCACATCCATCTCCTCCTTGGCAATTCGACAAGCTTCTCCAAATCCGACAACCAACGCAGGCGCCAGAGTACCACTTCTCAATCCTCTCTCCTGTCCACCCCCGGAGATGATAGGGTCTATTCGAACTCTCGGCCGTCTTCGGATATAACAAGCTCCCATTCCCTTTGGTCCGTAAATCTTGTGAGATGAAATGGACATTAAATCAATCTGCATTTTGTTGACATCCATTGGAATCTTGCCAACTGCTTGTGCTCCGTCGGTGTGGAAGAAGACCTTCTTTGACCTGCAAAGCTTTCCTATCTCCTCCAGGGGTTGGATAACACCAATCTCGTTGTTCACTGACATGATACTGACGAGACAAGTCTCTGGCCGGATAGCAGCTTCAAGTTGAGCCATATCGACCAGTCCGGTGTTCAACACAGGGAGGTAGGTAACTTCAAACCCTTCGTCTTGTAAATGCCGGCAGCTGTCTAGAACACACTTATGTTCTGTCTGGGTGGTAATTATATGATTCTTCTTTCCGCCTCGGCCGAAGAATCTCGCAACTCCCTTGACACTCATATTATTACTTTCTGTAGCTCCGCTCGTGAATATTATCTCCTTCGAGTCGGCTCCAATAAGTTTGGCAATATGCTCGCGAGCCTCTTCAATGCCCTTGTCGGTTTCCCATCCATAAGCATGCGTTCTCGAGTGGGGGTTGCCATAGAGTCCGCTGTAGTATGGTAGCATAGCATCCAATACCCGAGGGTCAAGAGGTGTTGTAGCTTGCATATCAAGATAGATTGGTCTTTCGCCTTCATCCATAACTGTGGCTTGCTTCAGAACACCTGTGAAAATTAAGATCAGCGAAAGTTCGCTGTTTTGCGGAGTTAAGCGTACCAGCCATAGGACTCATCATAGCATCAGCGTTGACATCAGTTCCTGGCATAATCGTATTCTCAGGAAGCTTGCCGGTCTCTGCAAAGAATGCCTTCTGATCGGCTCGAATAGCTGTGTCGACGTTGATCTGAGCGTTGTCCTTCTTCGTCGCCGAGACATACCCCCTCTTCGAAGTTGTTTGGTTTGATATCCCCGCGGCTCTCGCAGCAGAATTTCTCAAAACACCAGTAGTTGACGACGACTGCTTCAAGCAGAGACGCGAGGCCTGCCGCAGAGTATTTGCCGGCATGGTCGGCATGTTGGTGATGTGGTGAAGAAAATGCGAAAGGATTAAAAGTTCTTGTAGGAGAGAAAAGAAGAAGCAACGAATACTCCGAACGCCACGGCCTTTGATAAAGCTCCAAGCGAAGACAGACATGATTGGCCGAGGTACAAGAGCGGGCGTCATTGGGGCGACATGCCGGGTTTATGAAAAGAAGCATAATTATTATTCACTTATTCACTCCATCAATCCACTCACTCCCTCCCTGTCCTAGATTTCCCTTTCCTCTTCCTCTTGTGAATAGTTACATTAAACCCTCAATTATATCTGTCTGCACCCAAACTCGATTAATTCGTGCTACCTACCTACCTACCCACCCACCATAGGCGGCACATAGATAGCACAAGGTACCAAGATATCTGGCTGACGGCAAACGCTCAGCCACTCCCATTCCTCGTCATCACATCACATACTGGACTGTACCGGCGTCGGCAAGGCACAAAAGTCCGCTTTACTCAAAACCACCTGGCCTTCTCTTCTTTACATCCTCAGCTTTTTACAGATCCAAGATACCGCCCGACCGCTTCTTTACCTTCTGCGACAGACTATTGAATTATTCGGGGGCGTTGGGCTCTATCCCGACAAGGAAACGCTTTGACAGCACAAATACCTACCCCTCCACCACCCGACAGTTTAGAGCCATCTGAGGCATTTTGATCTACGTGCGTGGGAGGAGCGATGTCTTTCAAGGGCTTCCAGAAGTCAATCGTCAGAGGTGAGTCTATTCCAGAGGCCCGGTTTTGGGGGATAGTGGCACGAGGAAGACAAGGGGCCTGTCGCACAGTCGCTGACGCATGCTTTAGCCCCTCAAACATTCAAGGCCAAATTCAACCTCGGCGAGCATACGAAAGATGCCGTCTATATCGACGCGGAACGACGGTTTGACGAACTCGAGAGGGAGACCAAGAAGTTGCACGATGAGAGCAAGAAATACTCGGATGCCATTATTGGCATGATGAAACACCAAATCGAATTTTCCCAAGCCATCGCCGAGATATACAAGCCCATATCTGGCCGCGTATCAGACCCAGATTCTATCATACCTGAAGGAAACCCAGAAGGTATACAGGCGTGTGAGGAATACGAGGCAATTGTGACGGATCTCCTGGCTACTCTCCAGCCCGAGCTAGAAATGATCGAAACGAGGGTGATTCGACCTGCGGACGAGTTATCGGAGATTATAAAGGCTATAAGGAAGTCTGCACTAAAACGACAGCATAAGCAACTGGATTATGACCGACATCGAGCCACCCTCAAGAAGCTTCAGGACAAGAAGGACAAGAGTCTAAAGGATGAGAAGGCAATGTACAAGGCGGAAAATGAGGTTGAGCAAGCGACGCAAGAGTTTGAGTACTTTAACAACCTCCTAAAGGACGAATTACCCAAGCTTTTCACATTAGAACGCGAGTTCATCCGGCCTTTATTCCAATCATTCTACTACATGCAACTGAACGTCTTCTACACCCTTCACGACAAGATGCAAGGATGCGACATTGGCTACTTCAACCTTCAACTGGATGTGTTAGAGGGCTTCGAAGCGAAGAGGGGAGATATCCAAGAACAAGCAGAAAAGTTGGCAATTACCAAGTGGAAGACGACTGGTGGTAAGCGTCCAGCAAGATTGGGTCCAGGTGGTAGTAAGCTTGCCATCGAAGACAAGCAATCCCCATCTCGACTCGCTATCGAAGACAGAAAGACATCCGTTCGACGATCCATGGACGACGGAGAGCACCCACCCCCACCATATTCAAGCCAGTTATCTCCCAGGTTCAATGAGACCACAGTTGCTCGCTCAAGTTCGACGGGTTCTGCATGGGGTGCAGCAGCAAGATCAAAGGGGGCAGCTCCACCACCTCCTAAGCCCAAACCTTCACGACTCAGCAATGTGCCTGCCGCAGAGACTGCCACGGCGCTTTACGATTACGAAGCTCAAGCCGAAGGAGACTTGAGCTTTTCAACTGGGGATGTGATTGAGATTGTGACAAAGACGAATAATGAGAATGAGTGGTGGATAGGCAAGATCAAGGGGAAGCAAGGACAGTTTCCAGGTAAGGGTCTTTCCCCCTAATCGTCGAAATAAAGCTAATTAGTACCCAGGAAATTATGTTCAGGTTAATTAAGGGGTAAAGACAGAGCCTGCTTTTGTTTCTAATCCGCGAGTGATTGGGGCATTTGGAAAGTTCCATTCTTCTTCGACACACAGACCGAGGCACGGCTTAGAGGGGTTATGCATGGCATAGGCAAATGGGGATAGCATACATGCGTGTATCGTAATACATCCAACAAGTATCACTGGCTTATCCTATCATATCTATCGCTTCACTTCACCTCACTCCGTACTCTGACAAAGAAGGTCACAAGCCAAGCCAAGGCAAACTCCCTTGCCGTTTTCGATACTATGTGACATGCATGTGCTGTCTTCAGGGCGTCCATGTAGAGGCGGCACGTCGCGGGGAGATAAGTAAGGCAAACGGGGCACCGATCCCATCCTTGCGCAAGGCGAGACGAGGCGAATCTGTATCTGTATCTGAATCTGGCCCCCACCGTCGGGACCAAACCACTCCACTGAGACAGACACAGAGCCGCACGTCCTTCCCGATCCAAGACTTCCTTCCATGCCATGTCTTATGCTTCCTTGCTCCAATTCCTTCATTCTCGCGTTCTTGTAAAGCAATGTCACCTGTACAATACAGTACACCCTCCATGTCATCAATCAATGCAAGCCTCACACCCTCTTGATGCTACATGGACCTATACGTATATTCTTACTAGTGAGTGCATTGGTCATGTATCTGTATCTGTATCTGTATCTGTACGAAGTATCTGCATAGCCGAAATCGGAAGCGGCATTTGGATGACGGGATGGGGGCCAGATAGATGTAATGTGGTGTGGTGGGTGGTGTGCATGAGTTTACGCCCGGGAAATGTGGGGTGGGGCCTGAGGCTTGTGTTGAGGGAAGTAGGTAAGGTAGGTGTGTTGAGCTCAGCTAATGGATGGATGGATGGATGGAATGAAGGTACAGTGGAAGCTTAAGTCCACTAGGTCTGGTGTCCAATCGAAAGGTTGGGCTTGGATGATGGACGGATGGGTGGTGTGTGCAACCCTGTCTGCTAGCCAGACGTAAGTAACGCCCCAAGGATAAATTCTGGCGTTGCAGTTTGTTTGTGGGATGGGATGGGATGGGAAATAGATACAGTGGATGTGGTGGATGGATGAAATATAAATGTATGTATTGATTGCCATATTACCATATCATATCTGCAGAACTACCGAGTAAAGCATGAAAAGTCCAAAGCAGAAATCCCAATACAACGCCCACTGTAGGCCCCTTACATTACCCCTCACCCCTCAGCTTAGGAACGAGCATATCCGAAATTATACCCCAGGCCGATATCTCTGTACATGGCCGTCTCTCTCCATGCCCAACGCCCGGCTTTGCTTGAAGATATCGAAGAAGAACCACTTTTCCCCGTATCTACAGTTGCAATTGCAGCATGTACATCCACATCCACTGCTTTTGCTACCCCAGAAAGTACCTGCACATCTGTCTCCTTCCTCTCGACCGCCTTCCCCTTCCCCTTGCGGTCAATGCTAAGCGTCCGGTTCCCCTCATCCACATCATACGCCCCATCTGTACGATTCCCGCTCCCGCCCCCACCCCCAGCAGCACCCATGCCATCAACACTGCATCCCGTCGCCCTCCCATCAATATGCGGCCCCTCGCCAACACCCTTGACGCCCCACCTCTTCAACCCCTCCAGCCTAACGCCCGCATCAAAGCCAACGTAGATGAGCGCTTGCGGCTCGTCGGCCGGTCCCGTCACATATACCATGCTCCGATCGTCCATGACGCCATGCACGCAGCCCAGATGCGTTGGCGGACTCAGCAGGTCGTAGAGTTCCTGCTCCGCGTCTGCGTGCGGGAAGAACAATATGGGTTGGTCGCCGGGGAAGAGTTCTGTGAGTGCGATGCTGAGATCTTCCGAGGCCTTGCGGTAGAGTTTGGTGTCTGGATCGATGAGCGGCGGGCCTAGGGTGCGGCTGGCGCCGCGGAGACGGAGGCGCTGAGTGTTGCGCCAGTCGATGGGTAGGGGGTCGTTGACGAGGTCGAGGAACGTGGAGCTGCTGGGGTGGTAGGTTCTGATGAGGGTTTTTGCCAAGGTATAGGTCGGTTGTATAGAGCCGTCGTTACCGGGGTGGGTGTAAATGGCCTTTCGTTTCGGTGCTTTGAGATAGTGTGGGTTGTCGTCCTTGGGGTTGAGTAGTCTGAGGATTGGGTCATTCGGGAGGGATGAGTTGTCGAAGGTGTCGGTTGAGGTTGGGGATGCTGCTGAGGTATTGGCGCCGGCGCCGCTTGGTCCTTGAAGCGAGTAGTCTAAATCGTCGTGCTTGAGTTTGGGGAATTTGATTTTAGTTGTGTAATAAGTTCGTTGGCTCCTAGAGGCTCCCATATACCATTCCTTTCGAGACTCGACAATTTTGAGAGATCCAGTAGTCTCATCGGTATCTAAGCGGAGAAATGTCCATCTGTCGTCAATAGGCCCCTCTTGATGCTGTCTTCGCCACGTTTTCTTATCGTTCTCTGTCTTCTCCATCAATTCCTTGCATGGAGAATCCAATGGGAATCTAATACAGTGGTAGAAAGAGGTCCAATCTATCTCCTCCACTTCAAATGAAGTTTGATTAGATAGAGCATAAAAGTCTTTCTCGTAGATCTCGAAACAAATAGTCGAGCCAATCTCATTCCCAACCATATCCGGGAGGTGGATTTTCTGTTTGAACCATGTTTTGGTTGTAAACGAATACCCTTGGATCACCCATTTCTTGTGTCCATCAGTTCCCAGGTCAGAATTGGTTCCGAAATAGAGGAACTCTCTATTATGGCGCACAAAGATCTTCTCTGTGGAATCCAGTTCCTCGACAAGAAGAATAGCTTTGTATCTGACATTAAATGCGATGAGCCATGCCGTAGAATCCGGGCCTGAGGATCTGTAGAGGCATGAGATTATCCGATCCGAGTAGTACAAGATTTGAAACGTTCCTCTGTTATTATCCTGGATTTCGGATAGTGCTTGGGTCAGCAAGCCCGGGATGCTGATGACAACTTCATGGTCGCCAGAGTTACGGAGGTCCAAAACTCTAACTTTGTCGTCGAGGGTGTAACATAATACACCTTTCAAATAGACAAATGCGTCACAGAACCCGATAGTGGCAACCGTGAATGGATTCACAGTGGCCAGCGCATTGCGCCTTTTAGCAACCCTGCGAAGTGCTCGCGCATTGCCACCGCCAGCTGACGCAGCGGCCACGGCTTCATTGGAGAATTTGATCTTAGTCTGTACGCAGGTATCGTCAGCAGCTGAGCTTTGGCAATCTGACACCCGATATTCCCAGTCTGACTAGGAATATACGGAACTTGCTCACCTGAACAATGTTTTTGCAAAAGTTCTCTTCCATGACGATGAATTTTAATTCCTTACACACAAGAGCCAAATTGAAGACGTCGTCGAAGTCGATATTTCCCACGATATTTGCCAACACCTCGTAGGGAAGACATAACAGACCAAACATTACACTCTCTCACGAGAACAGAATATAACAACTTGTCTAAAAGAAAAGAAAATGTCATAGTATCAGCCATTATAACGAGGGTTTGGGAATGTGTAAATGTAAAAGTATGAATATGAAACTGACCTGCACACTGGTATTGGGAAAGAAGAGAAAGCATTGGTGATCTTGTGCAGAAAGAGATAGGGCGGATAGATTAAAGTGACATTGTGTCAGCCTTGGGCCATATGGGCGAAGACTTATACCATGCCCATTGAGGCTCTGCATTGAGGCTCAAGTTTGGGCCAGGCTATCATATTTTCTGAAACCTAATCTTACAGTATTGAATCATGAGCGAGAAAGGGATGGGATTATCCGACAATTAACGGGGCCTTTTGAGGCTGTGTCGGTAGTTTGACCGTGGTTTGGACGCATCATGCGTGCTCGGTTGAGCCGCATTGTTGGCACTCTCCGGTGATCGTCCCGATAAGATCCTCGTGGCCATCTTTTATGACATGTCAGACGAGAATATCGGCGATATCATCATCAGTTTTCGCCCTGTTTATAAGTCTCAATGACCAAGTTTCCGAATTCCATTTCTCCAAAAACGTGGAAAGAGGGATGGTCCAGGATCCTCGTCGGCGAACATGTACCATGTGGAGGGGCTAGGTACAACCGTAGCTGTAGCTCGGGACCCCTGTTTGACCAATCAGTGGAATTGCCAACCACACCTCCTCCGTCAAGTGAGGCTCTTGCCCTGTGAGATGAGGGGTTTACTACGCCCCAATATAGTAGAGGGAGGAATTGCTTCATCCTAACCGTTCAATCGTACTCTTTTGCATTGCCGGCCCCCAACAGAATTCTCGGGATGTATTTCAGCTTGCCGACCAGTATTTTGTACGGAGTGCTCCCCGAGGCGTGCACATACCTGCAAATGCATTGCATAGAATAGTTAAAGCTTTCCTAATAAGGGCAGCGCACGAACCATCATCGGATAGACGAGCCACCAGTCGAGAATCCCTTGGCAGGGGAAAAGGTAATTTGAGCACCAGGGTCTGCAAAAGATGAGGCTCAAGTGGCCGGGAAAGAGCTAGGGGTACAGCGATAAGAAGCTCATGCTGTGCCAGTCTGTTTTAGTTAGCATCCGAGTAGAAATCTGCCTTGGTGGCGTGCGTTAAGAGCCGTTTCGTATCAAAACACCGGATGCAATAAGCCACTCCTCGATGATGGGGTGGACGAGTCTATTGAAGGCTTGAAGGCTAGACACCATCACGGGGTCTGTATTGTAAAGAGTGTAAAGTATTGGCAATGCAGGATCGTTGGCTTGGAATTGAATGGCTGAAATGGCTGGCAGGGCGTTGCAATATGTGCCTCGACCGAGAGGGAAGCTCTCGCTGCACAGCAGAACTTGGGAAGCAGCGAGTGGCGGAAGCAGTGGAAGAGTGTGGGCTTGGTTGGATGTCATTCCATATTGCCCAAGCCTGAACATCCCAAGAACCGGGGAAATGGAAAGTGTCGCGATTCGATGGCTTCGAGAGAGGCTGCAGCTATGCAGGAAGATGTATTAATCGCAGCCAGCCGCGGCTGACGAACGAGATGGTTCAGATACGGAGGTAGCAGTAGCAGTAGCATACTGTGGTTTGGGGTAGCACAGCAGACCTACCGGCACAGTACTTCCCCGCATTCAACGCGGAGCGGGCTGTATAGTATTACGGAAGCCCGCAGATGGAGTGGGACTGTACATGCTGCTTGTATTGGTATATGGAGTCTGGGAGTGGGAGGGGAGACGAGGAGGTACTGGTGTCGGGGGTGCGTGGATGGGGGCGGCCGCAGCCTCAGGCCAACGGGGATATAGAAGAGGGATGGATGTTTTTAACCCTGCGTACGGTTGGAGAATTTCGGGTTGATACTTTTATATAAGTAACAACTTTTCTTTCAGGCGCTATATGTTTTTTTGAACCCATCCCCCTAGGTAGTTAACCCACCAAATTTGTCTTACGCATTGGGCAAGAAAGTATACACTAGCGCAGACATTCAGTAATAGAAACAAAAGGGAAGCTCTTAAGATCTTCATAGACGCCCATGGTTTGTTGTATTGTGCCGTCGGGCATTTCAACTTCGTCTTCGTTCAATTGCTCCCAATAAAGTTTCACGTTCGACTTCAGGGATTTGAATTTAATAGTACAATCTACCGAGCACATCTCACAGGCTTGGGTTCTACTTTGTACCCCAGCAATCGTTTTCCGTCTTGATGAGCATGCATGCTGAGAAGCTGTAGCTTGGTTAGTTGGCATGATCTGCCATAAAGACTCAGTTGTTCGTACACATAGATTTGCACCTTGAGTGGTGGTGGTGCTTCGCCCGTAACATCTCTCTTGTCGAGCTTCCGGGGAATCTCTACTGTCTTTATCATCTGCTCGAGTAATGTCGTTGGTAGGCGCTGCTATAGCTGAGACTAGCCACACGGAGACTGGTATAAGGATAAGATGAAAGATAAACAAAGCGCGACGTTATAGGGTGACATGTTGCGCACCAAATGGGAAGTTGCAGGGAGCCGTATAATAGGTTGGTTGCGGTAAGGAGATCGGAAGATAGATTCAGAGGTGTTGGGAGGAAGGGTGCGCAGTAGAACTAATGGTTTGACCAGTAGATTTATTGTTGGATATAGACTTGAATGGAAAGTAATCTGAAGAGAAAAAGAAGTCGAGATTATTCGGGAGGTATCATAGATATTGAATCACGGCCTTAAAAGAGTTAGCTGGTTAAAACCCATCTTTATTCCTGGTGGTCTTCCTTCTTTGCTCTCTGCGGTTATAATCCGCAAAAGCGAATGTCCACTCTTCATACCTCCTGGTGCTCCAATCACTTATGCCACCCTCACTGTACTGTACCCCCATAACCCCTTTCGAGAATTCCCGTCCTACCTTTCCTTCCTTCCTTCTTTCCTTCCCCCCTTTCCCCGCACGTTCCAGAAGTCCGTACACAACACAGTCGTCCGTCCCCGTGTCTGCAGTATACGATGTACGGCACTTGCTCGTGTGGTGCTACGCGGACCGGATCGATCGAGCGAGGCGACTGCCGGTGCTTGCACAGTATGTATGTATCTGGCTGGTGCTGTGCTACGCTATGTTGTGTTAGCACACTCCATAGCAACAAACAAGTGGTGCAACTGTTCGTACCTGGTTGAGCGCTATTCACTCACTAGCTTTGTACTCTGTACGCTCTACTTGTGAGAACTGCAGTGGAGACAGGCGACGGTGAGGACAGTACTACTCTCGACGTATGTTGAAATTATTGTTTCGGACGTAACGTAATCGTGAAGCAACTGATGTGACGTTTGATGGGGTGAGGTGGGGTTGGGTATAGATAGATGTTGATGGGTAACACTGCTTGGTGGTGGTTTGCAGCAGAGCTGAAACGTATGCTGTGTACTACGTGGTTTTCGGGTTTCTTGCTGTGGATTTCTTCGTCCGTTTGGTGGTGATTGAGAGAGGAGAGGACTTGTCAGTGCAACGTTGAGGCAGCAATCGACTCAATCGCAGTCGAAGAGAACGTTTCGATGACAGAATTTTGAGGCAACATACCGCAAAGGTTCCCCTAGTTATTGGTCCAGTGTACATCTCACCTAATGAATTGAACAAGGAAACTTCTGGGATGTAGTGTATTAGAACCAGGCCTGATATTTGATCGATTAGCGTAGAATCACGTTTCGTTCCACGCAAGAGTTGACAATGTCTTCATTGACTACGTCAAAAACTGCACTAAGGTGCTCAGCATATCCTTCGTCAATGTTTCCTCCTCTGAATCCCCTTGCATGGTATCTAGCTGCTCTATAAAAATGTTAGCACCAGTCTCATGTAGTACAAGAAAATCATCATACCTTGAATAGTAGCCTTCACCACCGCCAGCGTCTCATCCCTATCCCCAAGCAGTGCTTGTATCCTTTTTGAAGCTCCATCGTCCTCGGCCACCAGCCAGGCCAGAATAACATCAATAGTCTGAAGACAGAAGAGCCCGGCGTCCAGTCGCCTCGATAGCCATTCGTCTGCCGCATCTTCTCTTTCTTCCGCATCGAGATTCGTTTGTTCGTTTCTGATCTGCTCATCCACAACAGCTACCCTCGCAGCGTAATCTCTCCTCAGCTTGACCAATTTCCCCAGCTTCTCGTAGTCTTTTTCTACGAACTTAGCGAGCGTGCGTATCCTCCCACTGGAATTCGCAGGTAAAAGTCGGAGTAACGAGGAGAATATGCCGAGTAGATGTTCGGTTGTTTGGCTATCTTGTTTCTTCATGAACATGCTGAACACGACCTTGAGTCCTGCTGCCTCAACCAAATTTTCACATACTTCGGCTCCGCTCTGCCCTCCTAATGCATGATCCACTAATCGGAGAGCACGGGATTTGCTCATTTTCCCTTCGCGGATCATGATTAGACATAGTTCAACTGCTTCCGCTTCAACGAACTTTGTCTTCCCTTCCGGCTCATCCACTACACAGGTCAAAGAGTCGAAGACGTTTTCGACGAATTCTTCTTCCTCCGTTCCTTTGACTGGATCTCGTTTCCGGTAAAGAGCGAGTAGCTGTAGTAGTAGCTCTACACCATTCAGCTCGCAAAGTTTCCGCCGGTTGATAGATGATGATTGTAGAAGAATAGCTAGAACTTCCGCGGCGTATTGCTTGTTCTGAGTGACTCGTATTTCCTTCCTCTGCATCCTCTTTAGCAACCAATTTAGCACTTTCGTATCCTGTCCAATCTTCTCTGCCAGTGAACTTCTCGAAGCCATATTCTCCAGTACACTCAACGCATAATAAACCCCACTCCTATCAGACTCATTCCCCTCATTAAACCTCCCAAAATTCGAGACCAGTAGACCAAGTAAATCAGAGTCCACCATTGCATCCACAAGTGTATTCCACTGCTCCTGCTCGGCCTCAACATCCTCGTCCGTAAGCTCACTGATAATCTCCACGGCATCAATGGCAATATCTGTATTCTCATGCGCCAGCAACCCGACTAGACTCCCTACACAGCCCAGCTTCGCAAACTCTCCATAAAGCTCGGGGTGTTCGCTCAAGATACTCAGCGCCTTAATATCCGCATCCAAATCCGCCTCACTGCCCATAAACTTCTGCGGCTCATTCTCGAACTTTGCTCGCAGCTCCGCGTTCTTCGTAATCTTCTTCTCAAAATTCAATGCCAATTTCCGTAGCCAGGCAGAGTCTATCTTCTCCGGTGCGATTTCTGCGGATTCTTGACCATCCATGTAGTCTAGTATCTCGTTTTCCTCGCGCGTTACGCCGCCACCGAAAAAGCGCCCTTCGTCGTCGTCAGGGATGTCTGGGCCGTAGTCTTCGTCTTCTGGGGGCGCGGCGGGCCCGGCTTCCATGTCGTCATCTTCGACTTCTGCGGTGCGGCCATTGGATTTGGCGTGGCCGTTTGAGGTGAGCTTCGCGGATTTGTAGATTTCGTCTGGGAGAGTCAGGAGAGCTTGGGGGTAGAGTTCGGGGGACTAACTTGGGTCTCGTGTTGGTTCTAATTTACGCTTATTGTTGGGTATTGCGGGTTTCTGCAATGTTAGAGCTGAGGAATGCTAGAGGTGGAGTTGGAGCTACCTTGAAGAGGTCGTCGATGCTAGACATGGCTGAGCTGTTTGACGATCAGGCTATGCGTCCAGGAAGCCTTTAATGTGAGAAAAACGAATGTAATAAGTGTGAGAACCTTTCGTATTATTTTGACCAGATTCCAAGTAGAAATCGAATGGGGTTGACAAGAAACGTTGCTTGTTGAAGCTTGAAACTTTTCTGCGATTGGACCTCGATTGTTTACTATCTGCACGTGATCCGCCTCAAGCAGTGGAGTTCGCCATCAACTCATCACTTCTCCTTTCTCATCTAATTACTCATCTGATTATGAAGAAACAACAATAAAATAAGACACAGTTCCCAATGGACAAAAGCATCATTGAATCCGGAGGGTTCTTCCCACCATCTCTACCATCACCAGCGCCTAGCAATACGTCCATCAGCTCCACAACTTCCAACCTACCCCACCCCCGCGCTCATCCCTTACGAGCCGGCTCAGCAAAAGAAGATGCAGCAAGACGTTATATCGAGAGCAGATTACTGCATGTTTCGAGACGATACACAAAGAAATTTCAGCTGCTAGAGGAAGCCGAGGAAGTTCATGGGTATGCGAGTATGAGTGAAGTTGCTAAGGATCTAGGGGATGTGGTTGATGTTTTGTGGATCTCTGGTACTCGTATGTATAGCTACCCAATCTTGTCTCGGAAATATACTGATGTACCTTTTTAGCTAGTTTACAGATCCCATATTTACTTAATGTTGCCGGAACTGTGACTTCGTATCTCCCAGCATTCCCGCCTTCACCAACAGCTACTTTCAAATTGCTGAGGAAACTGGATCATGCTTTTGCTAGTTTGATCAAGGGTGAGGATAGTGAGACTGGAGAACCTTTGCCGGGTTTTGAGGCTGGGAAGAGGGCGGGAATGAGTAGGACTGATATGGTCAGGTGTAAGAGTTTGGTGGAGTCAACAAGGGTTCTGATCGTGGATGTTATGAGTCGAGATCCGGAGATTGAGAAAGATACTCCTGAGGAAAGTGGTACGGAGGCCGATGCTATGAGTGTTGATGAGAGTGGTTATGGTGATGGCGTCGAGGATGAGCATGACATGGATGTTGCGAGGGTCTATGAGGGAACAATTGTTCAACTTGGCGAGATCCTAGGTGATGCATTTGGTCCTCAAAGTTGAGCAACTATGGCAACGGCTATTTGAGGTTGCTGGAGTTCGGCTAGGTGAAAAGGGGCGTTTGGGTAAGGCTCGGAGTCAAATGGCACATGAATAGGGATTACATTGACGGTTTCTGGAATTAACTATCTGTATCTTCTATCTCGATCCCGATCATCATATCGATCCCTATCTCCTCTTCCTCTTCCTCTATCTCTCCGATCATCAAATCGATCTCTGTCACCTCTTCCTCGTTCTCGTCCACCGCCTCTGTCTCTCCGGTCATCTCTTTCTCGGCGATCATCCCGCGAGTCAAAGTCTCCTCTCTCCCTTTGAGGACTTCGACTTCGACTCCTCTCACGCTTTGATGAATCATACTTTTCCTCCCTCTCATGCCGCCTCCGTAACTCATCTTCATCATACACCATTCCGTATCTATCCCTCCTAGGTCCACTGCTATATTCTTCCATTTTATATTGTCTCTTCTTCTCCAGTCCACTAACACCACCGAATCCTCCTCCGCCGTGCCTACGCTTGGAATTTGTCGCCGTTCGCCATGTATCTGACAACTTGGAGACGGATTGTGAGAAATCAACATGAATTCGGTGGTCATCTATCAGAACACCCTGCATTTTGAAATATGCTTGCTCGCAAGATGTCTGGTCTTCGTATTCGATGAAGGAATACTGCAAGCTGTCGCCTGTACGCTTGTCTCGGATGACTTCGCAGGAGAGGATCTTGCCGAAACGACTGAAAATGAGTTCGAGATCCTCATCTGTCGTGACTGGATTGAGTTTGCAAACGAAGAGGACGTTCTCCGGTGGCTTTACTTCCGCGAAAGGAAGATCACCAACCATTTCCAAGGTCAAAGCTTGTGCCCTAGCTTCTCTTTCTCGCCGCTGCTTCTCGACAGCCTCTGCATCTCCCTCTTCCTCCAGGTTGTCATCCTCTCCGATGCGTACTGTAGCAAGCTGTGCCTTGGTGGGTAAAGGGCTTTCAGGTGGCTCCACAAGCCCGGGGGGATCGTCATAGGGATCATCTAGGACAACTGTATGCTTGATTCGAATGTCCACCAAAGGTCGGCCTTTCTCGTCGCAGAAGGCTTCGTTGACCTTTTCAAGCGCATCAAAGCCCTCTACAACCTTGCCAAAGATTGCTGCTTTGCCATCCAGATAATCCAAATTGTCGCCAAGTGTAATTATGAATTGACTACCCGCAACGCGCTCATCTGGATCCTTGGTCGATTGGGCCGTAGCCATACTGACAGTCCCCCTCTCCACATGCTTCAGCTTTGGGTGTAAATCTGCCGTAAACGTCCTCTTCGCAGGCCCGTCAAGAAGCCCCCATATCGAGCTTCCGCCGTCGCTTTCTTTCGCTTCTGGGCCGATGGGATCGCCGGTTTGGAAGGAGAAGTTCTTCTGAATGTTGTAAACGGGGGAAAAGTTGTAGTATTTGACTTTGCAGAGCTTTAGGAAGCTAAATCGCGAGTCTTAGTATCTATGTGTTCAGTTATTTAACGGGCAGAGGGGTCTAGAGGGGCACTCACTTCTCGCACAGTTTGGGCGAATAGTCGACCAAGAGATCGATGACTATGTCGCCGGCTGAGGTTTCGAGGAGGACACTCATGGTTTCGAGTTCGTCTTACCCGGATGAAATACAACTCTATAAAGATGGTGTAAGAGTGTGAGATGTCGCGTTGGCACCAAACCAAATGCCTCTAAACAAGCAGGCTGGTGTTGACATGCTGGATCCATTGCGGCAATATTCGATCGGCGTTTAACGCGCTTAGATGTCACGATTTAAGGCGCTAGTCACATTGAAGCTCTGGCCTTCATAAGATTACGGTAGGTACACTTCACTTCCCTCGACTATTTGGGATTTCATATCAAAACCTATTGATCCGCGGCAACCCTCTCAACAGCTTCCCAGCATACATACACACATGCCTCCTTTGCTGTCAGTGTCTTCCCACCTTCCCTCCTCCCTTCTCAAGTCCATATCACGTGCCAGGCACCTTCTCCTCTTTCCCCTCAGTCTTGCCTAGCCAGGTATCCTTGAGGGGATCTCCCGAGATCTTGATCTTACCACCTGTTGTGTATCATCTGACTAGACCAGTGATGCTATTGGAAGAGATAGACTGGATGACTAGATCCCGCCGGATCCCTTTCCCCGGTTCCTGAATGTTGGACGCCAACGCCTTGTCTGGTCTTTCCCCACAACTTACTTCTCGCCCCTTTACCTCGATCTTATGCATCAACACTGTCCGACCTCCTTCCGTTGTCCAGACCAGTCCTTGAAGATCTCTTGCTGTACAACCTTTGTTGGCGTTCTAGTTGCAATCTGAAAAACCTTCGATTCTTCTGCATCACTCCTGTGTACGACGTTCATTTCATCCCACATTTCGACGAGTACCAGGTTTATGGATCCTATTAATTAATGGTTGGATAAGATATATTGATCTACTCTTGGCCGTTCGGGAACCTGCATAACCTAAAAAACGCTGAAGATTTTCGACAGGGAGGCCATCCTTTGTCATCGACGCCACTACCCGACGCATCTTGAGAATCCTCCGTAACTCCTGCATGCCATCTCCACGTGCACGGAGGAAGTGTTACAAATTGTTCAACATGATCTGGAGCTTGTCATAAAACTATACTTTTTATGGGTCGGGGATGAACGTCCCGACGAGCCATACTATTATGCATATATTCAACGTGCAGAATATCTTTGATACGTATAGATATCATCAAATAGGATCATACAAGGGAGCACGAAACTTTCGGGTCTGGCCGAGAATCGCCCGTGATTCTGTATTTCCCAGATGAACCCCCTCATCGTTGAAGTGTGGTACGCAAGACCATGAGAGCCTCTCCGGGGCGTGGCTCTCTGAACGTCGTATCTCTGTCCTATCTTCCCCCACTATGATTGGTATGTCCACAGCTTCGTCACAGAAAATTGTCGAGGTCTTCCACAATCTATGCGGAACATGACTGGTACAGGTTATCGTCTTGTTTTCGAGGCCCCATTATCAAGTCCGTATTCTCGGCATGCGACGAGAAGTCACTGTTGAACTCTGCAGAATTTTAGTCTTTGAAATGCATGCAAGTGTAGTGTAGTGGTACTTCATCAGCAGCGAGGTGTTGTACAAGTCCTCAGAATTCCTGCGGAATTTGCCTTCTTCATCCAGAGATTTGGTTGAAGCTTGGCCCTGTCTCACTCCATGAAGAATTATAGGTTCCTTGCAGAATCTCCATTGAATTTGCCTCGTCATAACCGGTTCTCCACAAACAGCGTTCAATTGCAACCCATTCTGGTGATACTGACGGTCACCCAGGAGTTTTTTGCAACGCCAAACGCATGTTTTCTTAGAATCTTCGCTTTTCTAATAGGGCCGCTTATCCGTCCAAGCAATTCTCGTCCTCGGTGCAGATGATCCAGCCATGCTGCAGAAAAGTGTTATACAGCATTTTGCATAAGGTAAAGTTCAAATCGTACAAATTGCGTTGCATAGTGGCTGGTTTAGCTCCAGCAACGGTCGTCACAGAGCTAGCAAACAATGTATAAACTAGAAGATTGGTCGAGTTGGATGCAGCTATAGGGAGGTTTGCTTGATCGTGATTGCCCATCTCTACTATAGCAAGTATACATCTTCAACTGGCCGGGGGCTTCTGCTTGTGGCATGTTCCATGAAGCGGTCAAGAATTGAGGCCTAGGACTTGCAGTCGCAAAGTGAGGAGCGTTTGATTTAAATACAAATCGTCAAGCTCGGTCAAGGATCTGGCGTCCCTTGTGTATGATGTGCTGTACTGCATGAATATAAAATCGCTGCATCAATGACGAGCTAATTTTCTGGGCGCCTGTCTTGTCCCATGGACCAAGCTATAGTTCTTCATTCGCAGTCGCCAGTCATACAGGGCTACGTATGTTTGTTGTTCTGTGGTACTGCCGTTGTTGATAAGGCGGCTCTTCGATTTGTTTGCTGGATGCCTCCTGTCACCACTGCTGTTACCTGTCATAAGACTTAGTGTACTGTATCTTTCTCTGAAAGTAGTCAAGGTCCCGAGTGAAATTTCCCGCCGTAGGTGGGGTGGCTGTCAATTCAAAGTTGGGGAAGATGCGGTTTCTGGCATATGCCTTCTGTCCTAATGCGGCCATGGAGATCTAGTCGAAGAACCTACATGGCCCATGCCGCTCAAACCCAGCATTCTTTGTCTAGAACTTGTGTTTCATAGATCAGACAGTCTCAGGAGAACTAAAACTGGGAAATTCTCAGTCAGTCTCAGGATAACCAAGCAATTGAAATACTTGAAGGCCTCGCCCAGACTTTCCATCATCTAGGCACTCACCCTGTTTGTCGAAATGTACCGAAGGATACGAAGATCAACGTCCTGATGCGTACAAGGCATGCGAGGCGTGTGAAGCCCCCTGCAGCTATCCATTGGTAGTGGACAGGACTGTGGATATGTTGACATGCATCATCGAATGGCGGCTTCCTATAGCTTGAGGGCACTGAGGCATTTCTGTAGAGGATTATGGTCATATATCGCAAAACTTGGACCATCTGCAGCCTCGTTCCGCAGGTGTAAACATGCCCTCTGGCGCGCAAACATCATGAAGACGTCACACGCGATATAATAAGGTAGTGCTTGCCTCGCCTGACCGCCCCCAAGATTGGCCCATGCCTTACTCACTCTCAGCTTGATCTTTCTTGAGAGCTACAGCCCCTAAGACGCTCGTTTGACATAATCAAGTAACCTCTGTCCCTCGCATCTTGCCTTTCAATTATCATTTTACTTCAAAATAGAAGATCCTCAAAGTAAGAACACACCACACTCTTCACAGCGGCGCAACCTGATACGGATCGAACCAGATGGTGACTCGAGCGTACTTTGACGATGAGCTTGCCTTCCGTCGAGATAGTAGCCGTGGGCATGGTTACCCTCTGAGCCGCGAATTGCCTCCCGCACCTAGTCCTTACAACACGGCCCGGGAACATCACTTGTCGAACCATGAGACTCGGAGTAGCAATGGCGCTGGGGATCTAGAGAATAACTCTCGACCGAGGAGCAGAATTCCAGTTGCTGTAAGTGCTTAATCTCTTTAAGATCTCGGAGCTGACGACGCACAGTGTGGACGATGTCGAAAGCGCAAGATCCGTTGCAGTGGTGATCTAGGAACGGGTCTCCCGTGTACGAACTGCAAAAGTGCCGGCAACGAGAATTGTCAGTTTTTGAGGGTAGGTAATGAAATGCGCAACCTTGCTTATTGCTTACTTTCTATAGGTCTCATCTACCGAAGCAGCCATGAAGAACGAGCCGAATGACTTCAATAACTTCGAGCCTCCGTCTGCAGCTGCCCGGCTTCAGTGTCGCATAGTTCCATACGGCCATCATGCTTATGTTCAACAGACGACGCCTGTTGTTGATGCTTACTATCAACGCAGCAACAACTCATTGTCAGGGTATCAGTATCCAGCAAACGCCAAGTACTATACGATGCCGCCATTTGAGTACCAAGACGACAGTGATTTTGTCATGCAACAATCCTATCCAGCAGCTATGAGCTCCGACCAGCTTTTATCTTCCAACTTTCCAGTTCCTAGTGTGAGCCGAGCCTGGACCCCGACACCACAATCCTCCAAGAACGCTCCAATGTTTCTCGAGCAGGAATCATCTTTCAATCATGGTCAGCTCCCGTACCACACCTATCCACTTCGACCAGCCATCAGCCCCGAGACCAAAACTTCTTCGATGAGCGGGCAAATCTTGAATGGATCTCTCCCTGCACCTGAAAGTGGAAACAACCGTGTTCTCCCCTTCCCAGCTGCCAACCGACAGCAGGTGGGATCCTACCTTCACTCAGGCTCTAACGGTCTCCCAACTTCCCAGGGAGGATATCAGTCGTATGATGGACTTGCAAGCACGAATAATCAGTCTAGAAAATCCATCAACAGCAGCTCCGTTTCCGAGAATGCATCCCTCACATCAGCCTACCTTCCGTACTCTAGTAGTAGTCCCGAATCGCTTGCATCATCCCAGAGAGCGTATAGTTCGCAGACTTTATCTCAGCAAAATTCCGAAATCTACACTCCAAACAGTGAGGGCCTCTTCCACGCCAACGAATCGACAGATTCTTCGTACGGGACTAGCAGCGAGACGCATAAAAGAGGTTCACGGAGCAGCCAAGGAGGAGTAGAAGATTCAATGCAGTCAATGTCGAACGGCAACTTGGCAAATGGCCATGCATACGTCCCCTACAACAATCAGTCCAGCTACCCCGTTCCCCCCATGAACATCCACCACGCTCCTCATCGACGTCCCTCGACTGGAATCTCGGCTTCTTGACTTGCCAACACTATCTTTGTTCAGATTTCATATGTACTTGTGGGATGGATCAGTCCGCAGGCGGCATGGTGTTTACATTAGTTCGATTCGATTTATTTCTCAGGCGAAAGGTGGGCTAGGAAAAGAAACTAAAATGCAGGGAGAATGAGCTGGCAACAGCATTGCTGTACAATTATGCGCAAGGGGTTTCTGTGTCTATGGATGATTTTTTCTTATTGGACTTGCGTCTGGCCTCGGAAGAGAATAATTGGCGGGGATGGTGTCCGGTGAAGAGGTTGGGTCTATTTAGGGGATGGAGGCTTTGCTCTTCTGTATTTCCCCTTGGTCCAAAGCAGTCTGTCTTTTCATTTTGGCGCTATCAAAAAACTTGAGATCTTCTATATTAATTGAGTAATTTGAGTATTGTGTTCCTATTAGGGAATACTTAGTTGATAGTTCTCGCATTGACACCTTTCATTCCCTATAAGGTGACTTATTCTCATACAAAAAGGAAATTTCCTCTATAGGAGCTGAGGATACCGGAGCTGTTTCAGGAGCCTATATCTCCTGTAGTGTATTAGGCCTCGTTGACTTTTTAATGTCCCATACCACCTGGCACATCATAAGCTGGTGCTGCTTTTCCTATCAGACTATGCTCCTAGGCTCTATTCTCAAACATACCTTTAATTTTTACCTCTGTTGATACAACGGTTAGGTAGGTACTTGGACATCCTCTATTCCATACCCACCTTGACTCCCGTCAATAGGTGAATCCCAACCAAGATACCGTCCAAAATAGGCAATCCAACATGTTTTGTTGCACTTCGTGTCAAAACAAATGGCCATCACGTCAGTTGTTCCTTTCCTGCGCATTCACATTCACATTCACCAAGTCGCCGGGCCGAAGGTAGGTAGGGTAGTGGGTATATATAGTTAGATAAAAGCTTTTGCAAAACACATCCAAGGTGTAATGGTGTACTGGTCTAGGTTTCTGTGAGAATTTATCGTCGAGCTTGCTTGAGGGTGTCCTGACCGACTTTCTTTTTTTCTTTGCGTTTGCTTTGTAATTTATATTGCCCACGCTTTTAATATATTTAGTTTGTTTATTTCTTAGTTTGCAATTTACCATCCACGGATTTTTTGTACTGTGAGTCTCATTTGATATTTTCTTTTGCCTTTTTCTTTTGGCCTTTTGGGAGGGGGGGATTTTTAAGACATTTTCGGGAGCAAAAGAAAGGGGCTCGCTTAATCGTGGAAATTTTAGTGCACGGAACGGATTAGCCAGACGGATATGCAATTTTGAGAGGGTGATATGATATACGAGATGCTAGTAAACTTGGAAATGAATGCGAGATGGTTAAGTGTGTGTTTAAGATATAGATTGTAGATTATAGTACTTTTCGAGGGCGCCTTGCTAAATTGTCTGGTTCGTTCCTTCCTCACTATAGTACCGCACTTGTACCAACGCTTACTTGGGTAATTTACAAGCGAAACATTACCTAAAGGTAGACCACCTGCCTACCTTAGTAGATAAATAGCTAGACTATAATCTCTAGACTTGTTCTGCCTCCGTGTATTAATTTTTTGCTAGAACTACTGTTTTTCCAACCCTTTCCCCCTTCCTTCAGGGGAACGAGACAGCTATCCTTTGGCCTCGTCCATGCTTGACTATAACTCCTGTAGTCCCGTACGGCCTTCCATATAAAAGGTCTCTACTACTTGAAAAAGCCTCGCAGTGGATAGGAAAAAGCGGCACCAACTTATAATGTGCCAGGCGGCGTGGGACATTAAAAATCAACCCTGAGCACCGCTTTGATCTATCCGGTATAAGAAGCTTTAGAATACTAGCGCTATACAGGTAATAGCTATGGACCTTGGGTAATATTAAAGAGGGGGTTATAGTGAGGGGTGGGGCACTATGGCAATTTATACGGTATTCATCTCACGGTCTCACTTGAATCTTCTTGCATTTTGTAACATGTTAAAGAGCAGATTACGATTTTATCAATTCCGCTTGTGTGTCCACTATCCATCACATGTTCTTGTCCATATTGGGAAATCGGTCCCGTCCCTTTGAATACCATAGTCCTTATTGTTACCAATCCATCCTCCGGGCGTTCAGCCATGCCGAGTCGGTGGTTTCCAACCTATACGTTAGCATTACAGCCATTTCGGGGTTTTCAACCTTGGGAGGGGGGCTTTCAGCCGCGGAGTTTGGCTTTTAGCCTTGCTTTTAGGGCTCTCAGCCATGATAAGGTATTCAACTCAGATAGCTTTCAGCTTTATTGAGGTTGCAACCTCGAGAAGGCTTTCAGTCATGATGAGGTATTCAACCTAGAGAATACTTAGTTGATATAATTTGGTGCAACTTTTTCCTATTTACCGCGGGCCCATCGCTTAAAGCTGCTTACCTCGTGACCAGTTTCCCTTTCGGGTGGCCGGCAAAAGGGGGGACAAAATTCCGCTAAGCGAGAGTAAATACACACACAGAATTCATTTTTCGATCTTCTTTTTCTTCTTCTTCTTTACCACGTTTTTATAAAGCGAACATCATGGCTAACTTACAAATGCCCAACATGATGAACAATCAAACGGATGAGATATACACGCATCACAAATCGGACCTGAAAGCAATGGCAATGGCCAGGGGTACGGACGCGAACACATTCGAAAGATACTGGAACCACTGTCACCGCCTGATCGCAGAGAACAAGAACGGAGGATGGAATGGACTGAACTGGTATCAGAAGGATTGGCAGATGGACAAGTACATGTGGATAGAGTACAGTATGTATTATGAAATTCATATAGTAACAAGCAAAGCTGACATGGGCGCGATAGTCAAAGGAATGGGCGAATTTCCCATCGACCCTCCAAGAAAGGCGGTGGAAGAACCAAAAGGACCAGGAATCATACAAGCACAGGAGTTGGTTTTCAGCCGACTTCGGGACATCGTTATTGGTCCCAACTCGGTCCAACCCTTCCAGACCCAAACACAAGCTGGCTTCGGACAACAAGCTGGCTTCGGACAACAAACTGGCTTCGGACAACAAGCTGGCTTCGGACAACAAGCTAGCTACGGACAACAAGCTGGCTACGGACAACAACAAGGCTACGGACAACAAGCTGGCTTCGGACAACAACAAGCCTACGGACAACAACAAGGCTTTGGTCAACAACAAGCCTACGGACAGCAACCAGCCTACGCACCACCACCATCGCTAGGCTACGGACAACAACAAGGATACGGCGCTCCTCAAGGCTACGGACCACCACAGCAATACGGGCCACCACAAGCCCATTGGCCTCTCCAACCCTATGGACATCAACCGTATCAAGAAAACTTTCAGAACATGAGCCAGCTCACAGCTGGAATGTCGAACATGGTAATTGGACAAGGAATTGCATCTTTCAACCCGCCGGGACCAGCGTTTGCTCCCCCGAGTGCACCTCAGCCTCTGCCAACTCTTACGCCACCTATGGCTACGCATGCAGAGGACGGAACGAAGGATGCAGAAGGCGGAAATGGAAAGGAAGAGGAAGCAGAAGAAGTGAAGGACGCGGATTCTGAAGAAGATGAAGCATGGACAGCAGAACAAAGGGCTCGAAAACAGAAGAGCAAGGAGGATGCAATGAGGAATAGGGGAAAACCACCGGCGTTACCATATTCATGGGGAAAACCTCAGTACTCGATCAAATTATCGGACATTCCTAACGCGAACCACCTATGTATTGGTCGCAATGGAGAGATCGTAGCTGCTGCCCAGAGGCACTTCGATAACGTGTTGTTTAGGAAAGGATGGTCGGTTGATGACATGGAGAAACTGGGAAGGGACAGTTCGTACAAGCCAAAGGAAGTTTACTTCTTCGCTGAACCATTTCGGCATGACGACGGGAAATGTACGCTGGAAAATGAGCAGGAGCTGGAACGTGCCCATAGGACATTGCAACGATGGCATAACAAGAACATATATGGCCAGGGGCCAATTCGATTGGATCTCTTTGTCGCCCGTTGCACACAGGACGAACAGTATCGGGATGATGCGGAAGCCGATCTGGCAAAGGAAGAGGAATTATATAATGAGGCTTTCTTGGAGACCTGGTGTGAGGAGGTAGGATGGACTCAAGAAGAAAGAGAAAGGGCGACGGGCGAGAAGGATAATGGCAAGGAGGGAGATGGAATTGGTAGGTGACCAACCACCTCAACTTAAACAGCTCACTGGCCCAAAAGCCCCGGACGAAGGAACCACCCGGAAAAACACACGAATATATCAACCCACCTGAACGGTACGTATTTTTCTTGACTCAACCACACTGTACGAGGCAATGATGGTGGGCAGAGACAAGGAACGATCTCGAATCCAAGATCACCAGGAATACAAGGGAAGGTTGAACACCTAAATGTGGCTGAAAGTCTAACATGGTTGAAGACCAAACTATAGGCTGAAAGCCCTCTCAAGGTTGAATACCTAAACGTGGCTGAAAGCCCAACATGGTTGAATACCAAACTATAGGCTGAAAGCCCTCTCAAGGTTGAATACCTAAACGTGGCTGAAAGCCCAACATGGTTGAATGAAAGCCCTCTCAAGGTTGAATACCTAAACGTGGCTGAAAGCCCAACATGGTTGAATACCAAATTATAGGCTGAAAGCCCTCTCAAGGACCAAGGTTGAAGAACTCATTGTAGCTGAAAGCCATCCCATCTTGAAGACCCCGAAATGACTGAATGCTAAGGTATAGACGTATAGGTTGGAGACCAGCGACGCAGGTTGGCTGGAGGCCCCAAAAGCAAGGTTGGAGACCTCGAAATGGCTATAGGTTGGAGACCAGCGACGTAGCTTGGCTGGAGGCCCCAAAATCAGGGTTGGAGACCCCGAAATGGCTGTATTGCCAACGCACAGGTTGGAGACCAGCGACATGGCATAGCTGAAGGCCGGAGGATGGACAGTCACGAGCCCTATGGAAGGTACGCGATGGAGGGAGATATGGAATCGGAAATGTGATGGATAGTGAACAGACAAGCGGAAGTAATGGAATCATGATCTACTCTCAAATAGTTGCGTAATTTAGTGCAGGTGAGACCGTGAGATGACTGCTTTTACCAGGCGCGTACAATAGCAGCAATATTGGGTTTTTCTTCTGCGGAGGGGAGGGGAGGTCAAGCCGCGCACGGACGCTTACAGTAGAAGTACGACATAACACGTGATTACCCCGCCCCCTTTTTCTGCAAGGCTGGAAGTAAACAAAGTATGGAGAGGGGAAGGTAAGGACATTTTTTTTAATTGTTTTAGCTACTGAGTATTACCTAGGTACATATCATTTATTGATCCATTTCTGAAACTGTCCCACTCAAGATGGAACATTGAGTTAAGGCTTGGGCTTAGCAGTCACTTGCTCGCCCTGCGGGCCTTGCCCCTGCCCTGCCTGCCACTCCCGCTGGACCCTATGATCGACCACTGCGGTGGCTCCTTCGTCGGCTCCATCCGTAGCCTGTAGTCTGATTTACTTCAACTCTTGGTCTGGACTGCTGATATCTTCCCCTGTCTTGATGATCCCGCATTGGCGATCTTGATCTATGCCTATTTAGATCTCCACCTCGCGGCTGGTCGTATTTTGGTCGGTAAGAGTCTCCTGTCTGCAGCCCGTGAGGTCCGTAATACGGGAGACCAGATCCCTGGCGACGAGATCCTCGGTCTCTCGATTCACCCCTATCGTGTGCTCTTGAACGGCGACCAGATCCTCGTTCAGCATCAACCTCTCGCGGGCCATGTGCTTCGGGTGACTTGACGGCATTGTCTTTTGCTTCTTCGATCGGTCTCCTTTGAGGTGCTGGCATGGGAAACTCTTCTGGCAGAACTTGGGAGTCTTGTTAGCTACTGTATGTGCCTCGCCTTGTTGCATGCGCACTTACAGAATTCGTCCCATACAAGCTTGTCGATCTTCCACGCTTGCTCGTAGCTGCTCAAGTTATCTCCGTGGACCTCATAAACGTAGACATCCGCAAAGGCCTTGGTAACTTGTGCTTCGAATTCGTCAAGGTCGATATCGCTATGCGAGGCTCTGCTTTTAATCATGGGCATGACAGACATGTAGAGCCCGAGGTTTAGATCGACTGCGCTTGATTGAGACATTTTGGGAGAGATTGGATAGATTGTATTACAGGTAGGTAGTCCATATGAAGGAAAGGACCTGATGGAGATTTTGGTGTCGTTGAGTGAATTGTTTCCCTTTTAGACATTTTCTTTTCTTTCGCCAAATGTGAGAGATATCATTACCGGCATGCTGGTAGAACTTGTTCCAACGCTATGAAGTCCTCTTAGAAACCGTGGTTGGCAGCCTTTACAATAACTCTATACATTACATACACCCTCATTTATCTTCCCAACTCTCCCAGAACATTCCCATGAAGAAAGATGTAAGATTGAGTATTATAATAGATATCAATGTGCTCTAATACTCCATTCTTGCAAAGTCACATATACCTAAGCCACAAGTGTGAATATATAACCCCTCGCTCGCGCGCATGCACCTTGTGAAAATAAATGGCATTATCTAGTACAGCTATAAAAACAGTTCAAACATCCTGATATACGATATCTACAAGAGGCTTCTCCATCCTAAATTCTGTTTGTCTGTTAGCTGCCCTGGAGGATTGATTGGGAAGGTACTGCATTGCTCAGAGTCATTGCATGATCGCCCTTGCCATTTCTATAAATTTAATGGCGGCAAGTACGGTACGGCTACGTACAGATCCATACATCACAAGGTTTGATCTTGTTTACGGAACAAAATATCCTTCTGTCTGTTGCCTCAACTTCTACAACGTCTGAAGACGTTCACGAAGGAAAATGAGCCCATGTCAGCATCGGGTCCGTGCAGTCGCGTTCAATCTCACTCCAACGTCAACTCAACTTCACCTTTCACACCCTTCGCGCAGGCCACCTTTCCTGCCTTGCCGTTCCCCAGGGTCTTCGAGTTCTAGTAGTCTAGGCTTCGATCTCGGGTGGTTGTTTGTTGTCTCTCTCTGTTTGTCTCTGCGGGTTGCCGGCTGCAGCGTTTCATGATACAATTTCTCTTCGAGATAATACGATGTATCGTGCCAATCATGCTGCTGGACAAAGGCAATTCTAGCATTTGCATCGAGATACCGCGCTTCCCGATGCGGCCCTAGCGCGAGGTTGGTCACTTGGGATTCACTTTGTTGGCATTGACTTTTTTCTACCCAACTTCAAGCTCACGACGGCATCGACTTCTGACCATTTTTTACTGTTCTACTGAAGCTGGGACATTTTCGTGATGGCTTCTAGACCTCTCCAGACGGTGACGATGCTGGAATCACTTGTACATCATATTGCCCTACCACCCCAATTACCCCAGCAACAAGAGCGTGTGCTGAGCAAGATCCAAGACGCCCTACTCGACCATGTTCTCGCGGCTACCAATACCCTGATGAGCCTCGATTCTGTCCTATGGAACTGTATTCGACGATCTATCCAGAGTTGTAAAAGCATCAACTCGGGTGGGACAATTGACAAGCCCGCTCTCCTTGCGGCGTTGCGAGAGCTAGAAAACGGGAGTGATGAGGTTCTTATCCTACATATTGCTGAGCAGAATGCGGCGGTTCTGATTCGTCGAGAGTACGTTTTCCATTTCCATCACCATCCTCCCCCACCTACCTCTTATCAAAGTGGTTCTAATACCATCGTCAGTTCTACCAAAGGTGACAACGTCGTCTTTGAGGCCTTCGAAGCCTCTCCCCTCTCAGAAGCAGTTCTTGCTGCCAAGGGGCCTTTAGAATGGGACTTTCCAGGCTGTGCAGTAACCATACCAACTTCCACATTTTCCAACCCTACATTCCAAAATGAGCTCGCTATCTTCCTCTCGCAAGCCAGCACAGAATCAATCAAGCGCTTTGCAGCCCGGACAAACAAAGCTGGAGTTTTCGTTTTCGAGAGTCGAGATACTGTGGACCCAGCACTGATTACCTCGATGCTCATGACCCTACTTGAAGCCAATGGCGCGCGTTCTTTTCCTTCGATCCTACGCAAACGCGTCCGCGATGATGTTTGTTGGTCTGAGGGAGCCGTGAAGCCTTGGAGGAGGTGCCCATTTTGGCTGGTGGTGCGCGTTGCAATACAGCGACACCTCTCAACGCTTCTTGGTGGCGAAATTGGCCGACTGCAGTACAAGTTCTTAATGTGCCAAGTACTTTCAGAGATTTTAGAAAAGGGTTCGAGAGAACGAATCGATCTAGAGCTGCTATCGCTCCTGAATACCAAACTTTGTCGTCGCATTGCTAAGCTCGAAGTCGATAAGCTGAGAGCTCCTACCAACACCCAAGCTGTTTACGAGTCGATGTTTTCCGCACTTCACCCGTCCCTCGAGAAGGTTACCACTATTGCAGTTAGCCAAATAGAGAATGCATGGGCAGTCTTCAAGAAAGACATTCAGCGGCCAATATTAACCCTTCCACGCCGCTCTGACCCACGACACTCGTGGCTAACTCTGCCCAATTCGGCAAACTACATAAACGGCGTTCTATCAGCTTCGATTTATGATCGTCAAAGACCTCAACCTATCGCAGTCCGCTCGCAGCCAATTCCCGAGTTTTCATCCGCGATCAGCAAAGAACGTAAAGCCTTCGCTGATCGCTACTCCTCGCTCTCGGACTTTGAGATCATGTTCGAGGAACTGTCTGGTAAGTCAAAGGAGGTCAAAATATCTCACGGCTCTTGAGTAATTTTCGCGATTGACTTTCCTTCAAAGAACAAGCAAAACTAATACCCCATTCTTAGTAGGACCCACGCCAACCTCGGAAGCCGACTGCCAGGAGCGATGCATCTCACTCGCTGAAAACATCGAGGCTTACCTGGTCGCTGTCGATAATGCGTACGATGGTAACCCGGAACAGAAGAGCACCATGCTATTGACGATCATGGAGCTCTGGGTATCAATGGAGAAATGTGCCATCCAGCTTTTCGTCCTTTTGCGGGACTTCAATCCCGTGTTCCCCACAGAAATCTTGGACGTTTTGCATATATCTAGTCCTAAAGATATGCGCCGTCTCCAAAACATTCGATCGTATCTTAAAGAAAGGCACACGTCATGCCCGGGAACATTGACCATATTTAGCAACCCAGTCCAAGGCTGTTTCGGAGAACGATACTTTGAAGAGTCTGAGGGCTCGTTTGAGTTGAAAGACCTCTATCGTCAAATTGAAGATCGAGCCGAAGAGGAGCGTCAACACAAGCAGCAAGAATGGCAGTCCAAATCTGCTGATTACGAACGACTCGTCCGTGCCGCTGCTGAAAGTACGCATTTACAAGAAGAAGACGATGACGGGGAGCCAGTATGCGTTCCCAATTGTCGGAAATGTTTGCTTGATGACAATGCTTTTTGTCTCAGCATCGGTGTCCACGAGCATCCCTTACCATCTGATCAAGTGGAGGCGAAAGTTACTGTTTTCGAGCTGAATTGTCCAGAAGCGTTTGCAGCCTATCGGGAAGCAACGTGGAGAATTATCAGTTCCCTAAGTGTCCCATCTCCAATGGAATATTTCCCTCCTAAACTTCTACTCGCCAAATATCGTGGTCTAAGAGAATTCTTACAAGACAGCTTGTGCACTTTCACCCTGGCGTCCACTAAGAAATCCTTCGTCGTCACACATTACAGAACGATTGGGTTTCCCGTGAGTCTCGAAGATGTTTGTGTTCCGAATGGATTACAATTTGAGTATTATGATAAACGAAACAGAGTATGGTACGTTACTTTCTCGAGCTGTTTATTTACTTGTCCGGTAATATTCGGGAGTTTGATTCTCTATTAAAATGTCTCAGAAGCTCTGAGACATCAAAAGATGTTCCCGATTGCGGAACCCTATAAGCTCCCTTTGATCAAGCAATACTAACTACGCGGACTTGTAGGCCTGGCCGTCACAATCTAAGACCGACGTTTGCCCACCATTGCCAGTTGATCATTCCAACAAGCTCGCCCTTCTCAATGCTCCTCTTGTCACGAGACTTCAATTCAGACTCGAATGGGCCTTCAAGCTATGCAACCATCGCAAGCCAGAGCAATTGCCCACCTGGAGTCAACGTTCACGAGTTCCTGGCTTACCAAGCTCTTTTTTCTGGAAAGACCCGTCGTTGGCCTCAAATTTTAATGGAGCTTGGAGCGTCAAATCTGAACTTCAGTACGGAAACAACAGCATTACTGCTTTGCCATCTGGCATTGCAGATTGGGCCTGCACATGATGACAATCATCTAGGCTCGGTGCATATATTCTTCTTCGACGAGATCTTCTGTGCGAAACTGCTGAAACAGCTCAGCCTCCGTTTGGATGGGATATCTTCCAACTGGAGAGAGACAAATTGCATGGAGGCGATTATCACTTTAACGATTCGATTGAATTCGCTCGGCACCGGTTCAAAGGATGCATCGAGACAGCTCTTAGAGAAAGTCCGAAATGTTACTTTCAAGTGGATTACTAAGCTTCGTTCCGAGGTTCGAGCTGCCACAAACCTACAAACGTCTCTCAGTCTGTCCACATATGCGTTGTGGGCGGCGTTACTCTGTCGCAGAACGTTCGATCCATGTCTTGGTTTTAACCACCATCTAGACTCTGAAGCTCTTCAGTGTTACATTGAAAGTTCTATTACGATGCAAGATAATTTCGCTTCAGATGCAACATCATTGCCAATTCTTCTCAGATTTTCAATGGTTCGAGATCTCAAGATGATTTGGGGAATGCGGGACCTTCTTCGAAAGTCTCTTTTAGACAACCCGCAGAGCTTTATGTCTGCTATCATGACTGTTTGGCCGAATGTCGATGATGTAACGTCGAAGAAATTATCTCCAGTTCAATTTCTGGAAGGCACCGAACAGTGGTGGGTCAAGGTTACTATGGAAGCCACGCATCACACTCTTCCACAAACCGTACATTTTCATGTACTCGAAGGCCACTTACTCGTTGATGGGAAACCAATTGGGAAGCTCCCAGCCAGATATACGACACACATCATATTAAAGGAGCTTTTTGGCAACCAAAACCTCTCTTCTTATCCTTCGAATCTCCCTGGCATGAACTATACTCTTACAGTCGTGCAATATGGCCATCAGATCCATCTTGGATTTCGAAATGATCGTTTGATTGTAAGAGCACTACTAGGCAATAGACTTCTTGAGTTTCTTCCCCGTGAAATATTTTTCTGTCCTCACAACTTCGACCTTCCCGCATCATTGGTAGATAATTGTGTACATTGGGTGGATGTTCGTACAGGGAACATTGAATTCAGGCAAAGACCTCAGATCTGGCACACAAAGAAGGAAAGCAATTGGACTTTAGACTACTCTAAGCGTCGAGCGGTAAGATTATACTATTATTTTTCACTTACTATGCGTTTCAGGATCCTCACAATTTCTCACAGCTGTTGAGACATTAGGCTAATTTCTGTTCTTCATAGTATCGCCGCACATCCACTTTAATCGATCCTAATAGTTCTTTATTCAGGCTGTTTTCAAGAACGTTTGAATTCTTCGAAGCTAACCGATTTCTAACAGTCGTCCAGCCGGAGAAGAGCGCTTTATTTGTCGAACTTCGTCGCTTCGAGCTTGCCTTCTTTGTAAACACCAGAGGTTGTCTTGAATCATCGCAGTTAAGGGCAGAGATCGATTTTGATCAAGATGCTGGTACTTGGTACGTACCCCGATAATGTTTCACACATTCTGGAACAATGCCCTCGTGAACACACCTAGTAACACGAGACTAATCCTATACTTGTCCCTAGGTATGGCCTGCAATCAAAGATTGTTTTAAAGGAGATCATCCCAGGCTACAACTCTATCAGGCGGCGACAGCGGAGTGTGATTGTGCCTATGGGTACTTTGATATATAAGCGCTGCGGAATACACATTGCAACCCTGGTAGAAAGTACCAGCGGATTTTATGGTAGATATATGATCAACAAACCTTTGGGTCGTCTCGATTGCCCTGCTGAGGTATTCTTAAACACAACCCCTTGGCTACAGCTTGGCATACTTGAAGCTAATTCTCCGTTCCTTATAGCCACAACTTCTATACTTCAAAGCACTATGCCACGCGTATACATCCTTCTTTCTTCCCGATGCTCTCACTGGTCGTACGGGGACGGAGGAAGCCTTGCATTGTCTGGCTGGGGGGTTATTTCAGCCATGGACACCTCTCGAAGGATCGCACATCCAAATGCTGGGCCAACTGGCTTATCTTACTCCTCGCAGAGAATACTATCCCCTCGGTCTCAAGGTCATGCAAAAGACCTTCTGGTAAGTCGAGCGTTACCCATAAATTGCAAGGTCTTGGATTGTCTACGAGCTCGGCTCTCTGCTCCCTGGAAGTTCTTTACAAAACTCATACTAATTCGACTGGATAGGAACCCCGCACTGACGTCAAATATTCAACATGATGGATTCAGGGCTGCCGTCAAATCCATATTCTCAAAATCCAATCAATTATCAACATTCGCTTCGAGGAAGTTGGAGCCTTGCGCTCTTGAGCCAGGTGGACATGACCATCTGACCACTCGAAGTCACCTTCGACGAGAGACTTACCAGCGCTCGAACTTCGACTCAACTCCTCCCCAGGTATCTGAATGTGTTTCGTACGCAGCGCGAGATGTCTGGCGTACTAGCCCGAGCAGATCAAATGTGGTCGAATCCGTAAATCTGATTCTTAATTGGTCATCGAAAATGACAACAACAACAGATCTAGCTGGTATTCTTCAATCTTGGCCTAAAATTGGCGGCTACAAAGGGGAGGCGGAAAAGATTCTGCTTAGCAATCTTCTTGCTCTGGACTTTGCTCCTGAGTGGGGATCATTTGTCAATCTTTGTCGAAATTCGAGCTCGGATAGCATGTATCGACTTATGTTTTTGTTCTCCGTTGTTTCATTCCGCCAAGACGCTGACATGGATGCTATACGCACCCTACTAGCCTTTGCAATCATAGAAGATCTGAAGGGCTTGACACCACCAACATGGCCATTATACGAAAACTTTAGACACAACCAAGTACCGCGAATGCACGATATCCAGAAAATGATGAAGCCATTCCTTGTACCCTATAAGGGCGACGAACTATACAATCTGGGATTTAAACTCTCAACCAAACTACGAAAAAAGTATAAGGCACTGGAACGTGCCCATGAGCAGCAGCAAGAAGTTGATATGAGACAACTAGGAGACTTTCTCTTGAGACAGTGGCCTTGCCCTGAGCTATCGATCGAAGGATTTACGGGCTCGGTATTACTCGACGTTGCCCAGGCGTTAGATGCCATTCGTCCCGAGTGGTTGCGTTTCTTCCAGAATTTTGAGCTTTCCCACCACATTTCTCAAGTTCAGGAAGTCTTGGACAGGTATTATACCGACGATAAAGGCAAAATGCCTCATGCCGAGGTTCAAGAACAGGCAATTTTTTCTATCCGCTACCGGGGAGGAGAGATCCCAACGCTGCCTCAGCTACTAAGCAAGATGGGCCCGACTTTACCCTCAATCGCCCGTATAGGCAAGGCGAAGGCTCCGAAGAAAGAGGGTTCTTTACCAAAAGACTATCGCAAGACCACAAATAGAAGTAGCCGAAGTTCGGGAGCCGGGAATTTGCACCTCAAAGATTCGAGTGATGAATACGACACACCTGAGGGTCAAGAACTACAAGCTATCATCGAATACGTCGTAAATTCAGAGTCGAATGTTCGAATACAGTACGGCCAGGATTTAACCCAAAGTCTCAGAGCTCTGGGCAACCTCAAGATTGAACCAAAGAAGCGGAGTATACCAAGTTCCATGACTCTGGCTGACCAAATATCGGCCGCCCAAAAGATCGTCTCCCAAAATTTTACTCGTCTTTCCAACGCACTCGAAGGGAATGATACTTGCGCCTACTGGCTTCGTAGGGGAGGCTTATGGCCAGTAGTAACTCCCATATCGATCTTGGAGACCTTGCGATCTACTTTGCGGGTTATTTTTGGGACAAACATGAAAGAGTATATTGTTCTATATGCATTGTCTATCACAGACATCCAACGGCTTATCAGGATGGAAGATGCTCTACTAAACAATAATGTACAGCGACTTATTGAGGAGCAAAGCAATCGATCGCACAGTAACTGGGCGCCAATCGATCGTTTGGACTGGTTGCTCCTTGAGCTGGATTCTAACATTCTTATTAGACCTGGTCAGGTATGCAACTTTCACAAACCTTCTTTCAATTATAGTCTATACTTGGAAGTTTGATATTCTTCTATATGTCTCGAGAATTCTGAGGCGTTATCAATGACCCCTAATTTCCCCGGAATTTCCGATCAGGCAATGCTGACTCCCGAACTCACAGGTCGATGTAGCTCTGGCTACAATATCACCAGCGTCCGAAGCAAATTCTGTATTACAGATGAACATGGGTCAAGGTTGGTGGGGCTCTTCAGAGCCAAATGTCTAATACTAACTCGATGCCTTAGGCAAAACATCTTGCATTATGCCCATGGCTGCAGCTGTCTTAGGGAATGGGGAAAACTTGCTAAGAGTGGTGGTTCCAAAAGCCCTGCTTTTGCAGACAGGGCAGCTCCTACACGCCCGCCTTGGGGGACTACTTGGTCGAGAACTCAGGCACATTCCATTCTCGCGAAAAACTTCGACGGACGAGCAAACTATTCAATTGTTTGAACAGATCCATAGAGACATTCAAAAATCGTGTGGTGTTATGCTTGCTCTTCCTGAGCATCTGCTGTCTTTTAAACTTTCTGGTCTGCAGAGGCTCTCTGATGGGCTTATTCCTGAAGCAAAGACAATGGTCAACGTCCAGAGTTATCTCAATCGTGTTTCTCGAGACGTATTAGACGAAGCTGATTATATTCTCGCGATTCGGACGCAGCTCATCTATCCCTCGGGCTCACAAAAAACGGTTGACGGGCACCCGCATCGCTGGGAAACAATCGAGGCTCTGTTGAAGATTGTAGAATCTAATCTTTTCAACTTACAAAAGAAATTTCCTCAGAGTATCGAAGTAGTCCAAAGGACACAGGGTCGATTTCCGGTGGTCTACTTCCTTCGCAAAGATGTGGAGGACGCCTTGATATTCAGACTCGTGGACGAAATTTACCGAGGCCGGACGTTACTCTTACCTGAAGACCTCACAAAGTCCGATCGCGTTGCAATCAAGCAATTCATTTCGGAACCGAAGGTTTCCCACGAAGTACTCCAGCACATCAGTCATTTGTGCCCCGAGAAACCGGCCGTTAAACAGGTAATCCATCTTTTGCGGGGCCTTCTAGTCCACCGGATTCTTTTAATGTCTTTGAAAAAACGTTGGAACGTGCAATATGGGTTACATCCGGCAAGAGACCCAATTGCGGTACCGTACCATGCCAAGGGGACTCCCAGCGATCAGGCCGAATGGGGCCACCCGGATGTTGCAATATTGTTCACTTGCCTAGCATTCTACCATGGCGGACTTGATATCGCTCAGCTGCGACAGACCTTGGAGCATGTGCTAAAGAGTGATGATCCGTCCCAGATCTATGATAGCCTCTCCCAAGGTTCCAGCTTCCCGACTCGTTACGGGACTGGGGTTCAATCAATATTGATGACGAGGCGCAGATTAAAGAAATCTGGACGCATGTTCACTACCAAGTTATCGTTGTCGACTACTTCTTGAACAATTTTGTCTTTCCTCGGCACGCAAAGCAATTCCAGTTGAAGTTGCAAGCTTCGGGTTGGGACATTCCACTCTTCTCCCCCCAAAGCCCTGCAACTATCATCGAGAAGTCTCGTGCAAGTAATTCATTCCAGCTTCCACTGACGACCGGATTTAGTGGGACTAATGACTCCAAGAGAATGCTGCCCTTGACAATCAAGCAACAAGATCTCAGCGGGCTTGCACATACAAATGCTGAAGTGTTGACATATCTTTTGCAACAACGAAATCGGCAGTATGCTCTAGTGGCAGATCATCGTGGAAAGCATCTATCTGAGCGAGGTTTGCTTCAAAGAATCAGCAATATGAATATTCGAGTATTCATCGATGCAGGGGCGCAGATTCTGGAAATGGACAACCACGCTCTTGCAAAAACGTGGCTCGACATCTTCACTCAAGCTCCCGCGGTAAGTCAATACTATATTGAATTCTCTGCTTATTAGACATGTTTCGAGAGTTAAAAACTCATTTTCTAAGCTCTTATTCCATAAATGTCTCACGAATACCCGAGTCATATTCCCTTGATTGTTTAAAACGATCGAACAAACATAGCTAATTTCCAATTTTCCCACAGGCCGTATACTTTAGAGACAACACGCCAATGGTTCTATACCGCCATGGACGTCAAGTTCCACTTCTTGCCAGCCCTTATGCAGACGATCTTGGCGAGGCCCTAGTCTATCTTGATCAAGCTCATACTCGAGGCACAGATTTGAAGATGCCAGCGAGGGCAGCCGGGGCTTTAACACTTGGCTTAGACCAAAGCAAGGACCATACCGTTCAAGGTTAATTTTCTCTCTGTATTATGTGGTAAAACATCGCAGAAACTGACTAGTAAAATAGCTGCAATGAGGTTACGACAGCTTGGCACAACCCAGTCCGTTGTCTGGTTTGCGCCACCGGAGGTTCACCAGAGTATCTTAGACGTTCGCCAAAAGAAGTCAGGGGACTCAATTTCCTCATACGACGTCGTCCACTGGCTTCTAGAGCAGACATGTGTTCAAATAGAACAACTACAGCCGCTTTACATCTCGCAAGGTAACGACTTTTGCCGCCGCGCCCAGGTAAATCATCTTTCCCAAGTAGATTATAGGACTGGGAGATCCGGGAGACATTATTACATTACTGTTTAGCTGGATAATGTCTCAAAATCTGAGACTTTTATTTCTATTTCTAGTGTAGTCCCAGCTTACCCCTGGAGAGCATTGCTAACTTCCTTAACCTAATCGCAGGCTACATTAAAAAACGCAGAGTTCCTCGTTGATGAAGAGCAACGCGAGGCCTATCTGGCAACTTTGAGGCAATATGAACAGCAGACGCTAGAACAGCTGTACGGCGTGAATCAAAAGACGAAACAATCGGCTTCTAATACAAGTAATTTCTCTGGAGATTTAGCTGCCTTCGATAAGGAGCTCAAGTTCCAGCGAAAGAGCTTCCAGGATTCTGGACACGCTGTTCATGGATCCGCTCTGCAAGAGGTCGAGCAAGAGAGAGAGGTAGCATTCGAGGTCGAAAATATCCGTGAAGTCCAGAAGCCAGTTTACTTCGAGCCCTTCTTATTCCCTGGCCTTCATCGCGATCTTGTCGTCTTCGTGAAGACAGGCAGAATGACTGCGGATTCGACAGCGTACGAAGATGCGTTTAAGCTTCTCCGGCGAACTTCGGTCGGACGTAAGCATCGAGTCGGCAGCGATGGAACAGCGTCCAGTAAGTTTGTTCCCAAAATGTTCCAATACTTATGGCACATTTTAAAATCCAGAGCACTCTTAAGTCTTGACAGCTAACGTGTCACCTTTGCAAAGAGCTTTACGTATCAGCCCAATTCACTAAGACTGTCAATGTTCGAACGGATCGGTCTTTAGAGAATTTCCAACGCCAACCCAACTGGATCTTGTGGAGTACCATTTCGGAAATAGCACTGAGTAAGATATATTTGATTATTTATGTTCTATTTCGGAACCACTTCCAACTTCTGAATGACGGATACTCCTTGAATTCATCTATGAAGATACAAAGCTAACTTAAATCTCTTTATAGTCATCATTCCCGAAGAGGCGGAGCATATCATTCCCTTTCTTCTCAACGCTGAGGATACGCCAATCTATCTTCTCACATATGCCGCACCCGTCACCCGTAAAATGCTTCTACATTTCAACAACCTAAACTTCTACTCAATTCCGAATCTCCCTTCCACCTGGGAAGCACCTCTCTGGCTCAAGGTTGAACTAGGTCTATTTGCCGGACGCCTCTATTTTGACTATAGCGAGTATGCTTTCTTGTGCAAATTTCTAGGCGTTAAGGAGTCTGTCGTGAGTCTGGAAGAGGTGGATGACGACCTGGAACTGTGCCCATCGGCGCTTGATGGTGTTGCTGAAGAGGAGGTTGCCGCCAAATCGCAAACATCAGAACCAAAAGCCTTTGCTCGGAAGCCACTGACATTCCTCCACGAGTGGTTGGCGATCCGCAGAAAGGGGCAAGACTTTACATCCTCTCCAATGGGCCAAGTTTGTCAAGGAAAGCCCTTGACGAGCGATCATATCTTCTTCGTGAAGCCTGAAGCAGCTCGGGCCAGCAAGGATACTGAGCATGCAAGTGTTAGACGTTCTGCACCAGCGAATACTTGGGAGGAGGACGACGTTGAGGAGGATATTCACGATGAGGACGCGTTTGGTAAGATTAGACCCGATGAGATCGATACCTTCGATGACGCGGCGCTGAAGGACGACTCCTCGGAGGAGGAGGAGAGTGATTGAAGACATGTGAGGGATATGACTTGTAGAGGGTAAAGAATTAGCTGAGGAGGATGTCCCATGCTCTGTGAGAGATTATTCTGGTCCTGAAAACATAGAAAAGAATGAAAAAACCTGTATACTTATTTGCCTTCCCTTCTATGATTTAATCATCCACTCAAGGTAGGACATTATTCCGGTTTGTCCTCGGTCTCGCACATGAGGGGGTGAACCAGATAAAATATCGCTAATGAGTTCATGATTCGACCTGACTCCAGCGATCTGACTTAGAACGAGCAGTACAATATGGACAGTAGACTGGCAAGTGCCATTGATCATCCCCAGCGGACCAAGAAGTGTCAGCATTTCTCCTCTGATTAAATCGACTACAGTACGAATTAGTCGGGGAGTTTTACCATAGACACTGTACCTGAGACCTCTCGCTCAACACGGAAACACCCGACCCACGCCGATGACTTGACAATTGCTCTAAATTTACCTTTCACGGAAGCAAGTCTAGCTGCGATATTATCTTTTCATCTTTCAGCAGTGTCGAACTTTCAATGTAGTACTGAAGAGCTCGCGCTTCATCGTAGTCTGGTCTAGACTGTGGTTAAAATCAAGACATGGATCTGGTGGGTGGATGTGATGGATTGAAGGTTGGAATGATCGTTGGATGGCATGTAGGTTATTAAGTTTCTCCGGGTAGAGTATGTGGAATATTCTATATTATAGTGTAGTATTGTGGCTGTGAGGATTGGTTGTTTTGTTGCTTTGGGTCCTGCTTCACATCGATCCATTTTCGGATTAGATCCCTTAGAATAAAGTAAGAGGAAGCTTGTTTTATGCCTGTTGGTAACAAAGGAGGTACACATGACCTCCTGCAATTTTTCTTCCCCTCAACAAACCCCTTCCTCTTATATTTCATATGCATTTGATTCTCATACCACGCCACAGAACTCAAGTGAGAAGCTAATGATAAGCCTCTGAAAATACTTCCGAGTACAAAGACGAAGGATTTGTTCCCCGACAGACACAAAATACAACACCTCAACCAAACTAGCGACCTACTAAGTAATTGTTCACTAAGTTTCCGACTGAAACTAGTTGTTTTGAAATTCGGCAAGCTGTTTTGGGACTCCCTGGTGATAGCCTCCGCAGCTGTTCACTACTAAGTATAAATAGCTATTCACAACCCCACGGACCCAGGATGATTCACCCTGCATTTCCATAACTATTCCGAGTCCTTCAAACTCATACCAACTACAAGAAAATGCCATCAAGAATGGATTACTCCCCAAAATCCCTTCTCGGCCTTCCTCAAGAGTTGCGAGACCAAATACTCGACTTGGTCGTCCTAGCGGAACGAGCCGCGCCGCCACCACCAAAACATCAGCCCAGCAACGAGCGACGAGAACTTAATGATATAACCTATACAAGTGGGCAGGGAGGGAAAAACGTTTTGTACGATATGGACACTCGTATGTGCAAGCTGGGTCGAATAAAGCACTACCCAACTCTCCTTGGCAGTCGACAATTACATCGTGAGACGCAAGCAGCGATCGACCGTCTCCCAACAAAACATTCTTACAAAATGGATATCATGGTTGTTGGCGCATGCCAATTATGGCCTACTTGGCTCTCACTACCAAGCAACACGACTAGGATCGACACATTCCAGACAGTTCTCCGGACCTGCGACATGGATTGGTACTGGCATAACCCCTATAAGTACACGGGCTGTACCGGCCCTCGGCCTAAGCTGTTGGCCTGGTGTTTTTACGACCTGCTTGAGCGTTTCCTGCAAACGGGGCCGTTTGGAAGGCTACCTTCTGGAGACTATGCTCCTGTTAGCATCCAGATCTTGGAGCTGGATGTGGTTACAACTGCCCTTTCCGAAGCAGAAATTGCTGAGTTCGAGAGAGATGAAAGGTTGGCTGACTTTTTGCGCACACAGGAAGAGGGACGCAACGAGAGTGTTTCGGATTTCTTGATCGATCTTCTTAAGAAATATATCGATCGTGTTCTGTGTATGGATCGTGACACTGCCGAATATGGCGAGATCGTATTCAGACGAATCGGCACGATCAGATTGTTGCGCGGTGGAGAGTTTCAGCAAGAATGGGATCTTGCGACACGGCTGAATGACCTTTTCAAGGAAAATACTATTTATCCCCTCCCGGATACGCGACCACCGAAATTCAAGGAGTTGAAAGCAGACCTGTTTGAGTCGCGGGTGGTGTTTGGGCTACCGGTCAAGAAGCAAGAGGCTTAAGTATGGAATGCTCGAAGTTGTTTGGAAATAGATAGGGAGTGAGTGAGGCAGAATGGATCGTCTTGGATACTGCCATTTACTACTATATTGATGATTGATCTGATTAGCACTATACTCCTTCCTGGTGCTTCGTCTTATTGCATGTGAATTTCAAGGAAAAAATATACCGGTATTTGAAAAAGATGGTGAACTAGGGAGGAAGGATGCTGGAAGCGCGCTCCCTTCTCTATCGTTGTGCAAAAGAATTATACCATTTCAAAGATGAGACTTGAAGCAAATCAGAAATCCTATACTTGGAGTAAGCGCAACCATTCCTATATCGTAAACAATTCTTGTGAAGATGAACAAATCTCTAGATCTCACTTGAGAATGAAGAACATACAAATGTAAATGTCGCCTCTGTCACTTACTTGACTAGGAAAAGATTTGGCGCAGATCACGTGTTGGCGCGAGTTTTATTGCGACGCGTTGCCATTTCTTTGACGCAACATTAGGGAACCACAACATCAACCAGAATATCACAAAGGCCGGAATGGAACCCACCGAAAATCGAGGCCATCACTCGAAAGTCTGGCGAAATCGAATGGGATTACGAGTCGGGAGAAGAAGAAGAGTTTGAGGAGCAAGTAGATGATTCCGAATACTACGAGCAGTTACCAGGTAGATTGTCGCATCAAGCCTGGAAAGCCCAAGTCAAACACCTGAAACACAAGTATCATCCGAGTCGAAAAGTTAATTATAAAGATAGATTGAGGACCCAGGCTGAGAGAGGGCGAACTAGAGATATCGGTGAGGTCTATACGGACAGTGAGACAGAATCTGGTGGGCAAGATACGGCTGTGGTATGGGAAGATGGCAATGCTATGTGTAGCAGATCATTTTGGGCCTCATGATCAAGCTTGTCTGATATTGCTTCGTGTCGTATCATAAGTTTGCCTGACGATTTGGCAGTTGATCCAGGACTCGCCAACCCAAACGGGTATTTACAAGGCATTGATTATTTGCCAGCGCTTACCTACTCAATATACACTCTTCTCGCTTCGAGTATAGGCCTTACTATTTCGAACGCCTCGTTCCAGCGTAGACCTACATTTGGAAGCTGTCATTTGCAGACTTATAACTGTGCATAATTGTATTCGATTTGCGGGACAATCTAGCTTATACTGCTTGCTAGATATCTTGATTTATTTGGCAATTTTTCGAGGAATCCTGGGAACTACCGGTATAATCGATCTCCAGCAGCGTGGCACCCTCGCTACCAAGCGACAGTCTCGAATGTCACGAAACAAATTAATTCAAGGACGATTCCAACCCACATTTCCAACTTTATCTCATGCAATATGGCTAATTTACTTCAGCCAGGCCAAGATAAATAGCACAGCGACATCTGACGGCTATACACCCCGTCAACATATTATTCGGAGGGTCAACGTCCGTCATTTCTTCGCTGCCGCATACCATAAGGGCTGGATGCGATTGGATCAAGTTGGTCAAATTTACACTGTCTTCCCTAGACTGCCGAGGTTTCGAGGTCCTGCTCACCTCGATTGCCTAACATTGGTTCCCAATGGTGCCGAGGTTTCAAGCAGAATTCGCTCACCCCGTTAAAGTATATCTTTTGATGTAGGGCTGGGACAAGTCCGGTTGGCGGAATTGATATTCATCTGATGAATGACCGTTCTGCATCCAAATTGGGCTTCCCAGTAAAACTTTATATATAGCAAGATCTACAGGCTTTTCTCTCTCTGTCTCTTCCGTCCCAGATTGATTTCACACTGCTCTAGCTATCACTATGAAATTCCAAAACTCATTGCCTTTCACCGCGCTCCTCGGGGTTGTTTCTTCTCATACTATTTTCACTCAGCTGACTTCTGGAGGAACTACCAATGGTATTTTCATACACAAACTTTCTTTTCTCTCACTTGTTGACTCGGATTTACAGGTATTGGAGTTGGAATCAGGGAGCCTACATATGACGGCGTGAGAAGTCCTCCCATGCTGCGTGTACATCTACTGAGACGTCCACTCTATGTAGCCAATTCAAGATGTGACTTCCGATAATATTGTTGTACGTATTTTTCAGTCTTCTGGCAAACCCATTGGCACGCAAGCGCGGCTCTGCTCGTCTGAGAACGGAGGAACTGGAAGGCGTTCGATGGTGGAGGAACAACATCCTACCCTACGTACCTCCTACCCCATCAGCTCTCACACTTGTCGAGAGACTGAGAAGAGGGCAGAACGCCTTTGAAGGAATATGAGATTTTGAAATAGTAGGATGAAGACCAAACGACACAGCTTGGAGAGCTGGGAGTATATGGTTGTAGACCACACGACACAGCTTGGAGAGCTGGGAGCATATGGTTGTAGACCCAACAGCACAGCTTGGAGCTGGGAGCATACGGTTGGAGACCAAACATAGATCTTGAAGAGCCCGTCACTCTGTTAAAGACCAGGGATATTAGCTTGAAGAGCACCGGAAAAGGAGAGGGGATGACATATAGCACTTGAATAGTCATGAAAACAACGCCACATTCTATCGCTTTGAATATTTTTTAATGTCCTTTGGAAGTGTTAGTAAACTCCAGAAGCTAATCCTCCTTGTTTCACCAGATTGTTCCCACCAGATACTATCGTGGATGTGAGTCGGGTTGTTTTAATAGTATGTAATAATCGAGCATCTGGTCTAGTGGCTCTTGAGATGTTCTAGCTATAGAGTTCAAGAGGTATTATGTTACAGAGATGCTCGAGAAGTCAGGCTGATAACTAAGAGACATGACACCAGAAAAAGGGGCACGAATTATAGGATCATATGCAGATTCATAGCTACCCTGAGACTATTTATCTAAGAATTTCATAACAGTGAATAGAGCGTATAAGCCGATTTGGTACACTTGGCCTATTCAAGGGGTTTTGACGAGGTCTTCCACCTTTGTATGTATCACGTGACCCACGACGCGTAAAAAGAAGTATATTCCTTTGAACCTCAATTTTGAAAACACCACGGCATATCAACAATACGACAACACCATGTCGAATATCGATACGCCAAACGCTGCACCACAAATGCAACCACAAACAATGGACTCAAACGGACAAGGATCCAACTTCGTACACATATCGAATCAAGGACAACAAGGACAAGGACCACCGAACGCGCAACCAACGGTATTCCCAGGACAAGCATTCAACGCGCAAGGACCCTTCAATGCGCAAGCACCTAACAACGGAAATGGAAGCGTACTGGTCATCAGAAAGATAACCTGCGGAAACTGTGGACGAAATGGTCACGAAGGCAAGCAATGCATTGGCCCCACGGACGAGTACGGATTCATTGCCATTTGCCCAACGTGCAATGTCAAATCTCACACATATGAGTTTTGCACGTTCTCACGCTTCACGAAATCAGAAAAAGTACACGTCCTTTTGCAATTGAGGGATCAGAAGCCTCAACTTGCATGCTCGGAGGATATCAGAGGAATGGAAGGCTTTGGATACAGAGGAACCCCATGGACACGTCAATCAGCTATCGAGCTGACGAGAAACAACCCGGATTACTGGAAATTTCATCATTACCCGTTGAACTGGCGAGAGGAGCCTCGACAGGCGGATCCGACATGGAACAACGTCCCCCCTCCTCCGAATCAAAGCTGTCCCGCGTTTCGAAACCCACGAATGAAGGGAAGTTTCTTGACCGGAGGCCATCGCAATGGAAGAGAACAAGGACACAGAGGAAATGGACGATCAGACCGTCATCGACGAGATCGGACTAGATCAAGGTCAAGATCAAGGAGCCCACCACGATCTCGGTATCGGAATCGAAGCAGGAACCGTAGAGACTCTCGCTCTGGGTCTCGCCGTAGAGACTACCGCTCTCGGTCTCGGTCTCGCCGTAGCCGCTCTCGGTCTCGGCATCGGTCGTATCGGACACCATCTCGGGATGGGTATGACCATGGACGTCGTCGTGCCATCGAAAGTGGACGACATTCAGCAATGGACCCACCACCCGGACTGAACTCGCGGGTTGGTGCGCAATCGAACTCGGACGCAGCGCAACCACCACCCGGACTAAACTCGCGGGTTGGTGCGCAATCGAACTCGGACGCAACACAACCACCAAACGGACTAAACACTCGGCTTGGTGCTGGATCACAGTCGAACTCGGAAGCAGCGCCGCCACCCGGACTAAGCGCGCGGCTTGGTGCTGCATTGCAATCGATTGCTGCTGTATTGCAATCGGAACCGGAACCATCTGGTGCATCGCAGCCACCAACGGGACCACGTGGACTAAACGCGTGGCAGGCGTTGGCAGGAATAGAACAACTAACGGACACGAACCAAGTCGAAGAACCCCTCGAAAATCGGATCACACTTCAATGTACCAACTGTGGTTTCCCGGGCCACCTTGCGGCCAGTTGTTGGAGAAGTTGTAGGAAATGCGGAAAACACGCTAATCACAAGTCCGCGGACGGCCACATTCGAAATGTGTGCAAATGCAAGGAGTTCCCAGCGCATGTGAGCAAGGAACGTAAGGAATTGTGCAACAATTGCAAAGAGGAACACCCAGCAATGAATTGCTCGAAACGATGTGCCATGTGCGGCTCATGGGATCACTCGGCCTGGACCTGTTCACGCAAAACATGTCCAGTTGATGGTCTTTACCATCTGGGACAGAACCATTACGACCAGTACAAGGATTGTCAGATCAAGGGATGTGGTCTATACAATTGTAAAGACCACTGTCAGACATGTGGATCGGAGGCGCATACGGCTAATGGATGTCTCAATGAGATCGTGGAAAATTGGGCCCCCGGTCGCTACAGAACATTGCGGTGCCCTCAAGATCATCCCAAGTGGCAATTCGGATTTAAGTGTCTCCTCTGTCATCCTTCCCAGACAAGAGAACGCCAAACACACAGGACTATCGATGCTGATGGCTTTGAGCTCGTTGGCAACGGTAATCGGAATCGGAATTAGAAGGAGTTTTCGAAATTCATAGGACGGGGTTGAATACCTCCATATCGTGGCTGCAGGCCTAACAGGTTGTATACCTAATCTAGCTGATTCGCCACAGATACGGAGAAGGATGGATAACTGGAAGACTTGGACGTGGAGTAGATTGATGTAATGGATATTTTTGTGTTGGAATTAATTGACTACCATGCCATGATAGTGATGTGTGTGTGCCGACTGAGAAATTTAACGATAGGCTTAGCTTGATGTTTAGTCATCGGAGACCACAAGCGACTCTGCATACTTAGCCCTTAGCTGTGTTTAGGTACGAGCGCCAGGAGCAGTGAGCCTCTTGCCACGCAGACTTATTAGAATCCAGGATTTGCAAAGCGCCAGGTGAAAGGGCCGAAAGGCCAGAATAATCATAGCCTGGACGAAACGGTATGTGCAGGCTTTGTTTTAACAATAAGGCTATCCGCGAATACAGCTTCACGCCTTGTTTGATTCGAAGCTCCAAAGCCTGCTACTTCCAAGTTTACCACCAGTGCAGGTTCCCGATGAACGTCAAAGCCAATCTCATACTGCAACTAGAAAGATAGAGGAATACTGCATGCTATAAATTCAGCCGATCTGGTCACCTTCTGAAGCGACTCGATGTTTAAACAAGATGGTGAAGGATGGACATGAACATGCAGGAGAGATGGAGAACTCTCGTACCGCAGATATTTCTCAGGTATAGTAGAAACCACTCTCGTGGTTTTCGTCCTCTTATGCTATCAATCACCCATCACCATCTCCCTCTCCAACTAGCTAACACTCTTTTCAATGTCAGGAATCAAGTCAGTAGTCCCCTACAGGCCCATTTCAGAGCATCCACATAGAACAGTACCAAACAGGACGACACCTCCCGGCGGCCGAATGCCTTCTCGAATGCAACACCAAACCTGCGATAAAGCAACCCAAAAGTACTTTGGTATTCTCCGCGACACCATGAATAATACCTTTCCAAATCCCAAAGAAGGCTACGATTCACAAGCTGTGAGAGTCTTGGACTATGATTCCTTCGTAATATGATGCTTGGTGTGTCAGGTTCTTTGCAGACTTCTGTTGGTCGTGGGGAGTCGTGCGGGCAGGTTGGGATAGGGGATATGATATCGTACCCTACTGGAGGTTGTTGGACTTTATCGTATTTGAAATTAGGGGATCTATTTTTTCCTCTGAGCCACTTTCTCTTTGGAAGATAAACAGTGGAAAAAATACTTACAATGTTGCGATTTCCTTTCAGTCGCGAAATGAGCAACGTTAAGGTGAGAGGGGTGGAGTTGGTGGTTTGTTGAACGGAAGTTTGTTCAACTCCTGCCCGGTTCCTATACCGACCGCAATGTCTTTCTTTGGTACGTTAGGTTCTTGGGTCTTCAGCACTTATCCGGCTCAGCGATCGATTTCCGGCAGTAGAGTCAGAGCTGATCCGGTAGATTGAAAACTCACGGTACGCCGGACCGACTGCTGTTAACACGGGTATCTATCTTCCAGTCAGGAGAGATTCAGGGGTAAATGCACCATTTTGCCGAAAGCGAGATCTTGCATGCCATGCCATGCCCCTCCCGGCTAATTTCTCATCCAAGTTGGATGATTTAACTCTGCTCTGCGTATCGTATGTCTTGGAATGATTCTACGTCTGCAGACTCACTGCTTTGTTTGTTTCCCTTGTCACCTGGCAAGACTGAAAGATTCAGAGCGGCTGAATCCTCTTGGCTTGCAGGTCTTCCCGGGCTGGGGTATGGGTATTCCCAAGAGGGTTGTTCTTGCCGTGTCGTCGGCTTTCCTTACTTCATGTTCGCAGATCTCTTATAAAAGTGCCGTTCTGGTGGTTCGTGCAAATGTCTCAAATGAGCAATAGACGGATAGAGAAGGAAGTTAATGCGTTAAAGTACAAAAGAAACAGTCTGTGAGTAATGAAATTTAGCTCTGCAAACAAGCATTGGAATTCTGAATTCCAACACCTGGTGTACTGTACTGAAGATCCGTACTACTCGTACCGTATTTCCTTTATTAGAAGGCCGACTTACTGTGGACAGGTCCAGCAATTTGTACTCGGTGCGACTCGTATGACAGGGACAAGGTAGTACTACTCGGCCCAACTCACTCACAACGGCGTCGTGTTTATTTCCGCATGCGGCAATTGTGGCTTTTTTAAGCTTCTGATGTTGCGTAATCAGGATCTTCTGTTACATATATTACATCCGCACCCCACAGGATCCTCGTAATACCCATTAAGGTTGTTTTGCACGACCAATCAGATGATCCTTTATAGCTTTCTGAAACAATAACGGTCATGGTAAGATACTTAGATCCCCACTGGTATTTGAGGTAAAACAATGTCACTCCTGGCGCTCTTTCTCATTGGTCGCTAAAATTAGGGCTGGCATCCTCTGGATCTGAAACAACTCACATCAGAATCTGGTGAGATTCCTATGCTTACTATATTTTTGGAAACAACTTCTCTAGATAGTACGAGTAAATCTATCAGCTTCAAGAAACAATTTGCTATAACTATACAGAATGATACGGACTCAATCACACGTTTGTAAATCTCATCTTTGAGTGAGGCTCCGGAGATTTATTGAAGGAAGCGGTACCTCTAATGCGGCTGGGGACTTCCCCGTCATCTCAATCCTTCGCTCTTCCTTGCGCCTTTAGATCAGCGCTGTTCTTCTCCGGTGGAATTTTCTCTTTATAAAGATATGCCGTTTGTTTGTACGATTCTTGGGTAAAATAACATTCTTTTGACCACATTCTTTTCAATTTCTTCATTATACAATTTCTGTTATTATGTTCATTCTATACAAAATGAAGTCGTCTTTCATTTCTAGTATTGTGCTGGCAAGCCAGGTCTTTGCGCTTCCAAGCACGCCGGAAGTCAGGGCGAATACAGCCGTCAAATATGGTGAGTCTTGAACATGGAAGGGAATAGAACGGTCTTGCTCACTCCCAACAGCTGGCGTCAACATTGCCGGCTTTGACTTCGGCATGGTCAACGGCACCCAAAACATGGCGACCGTTGAGCCCCCACTCACGGCCCTGGGAGGACCTGATGGAGCTGGGCAGATGAGCCACTTTGTAAAGGACGACAATCTGAATATCTTCCGACTCCCGGTTACCTGGCAATACCTCTCAAATAACAACGTTGGAACGTTCGACACCACCAAGGTAGCAAATTACGACAAACTTGTCCAAGCCTGTCTGAGTACCGGAGCTACCTGCATAATTGATATTCACAACTATGCTAGATGGAACAACGGGATCATTGGACAAGACGGGCCTTCTGCTTCATCGTTCGTGCAGTTGTGGACACAGCTTGCGACCAAGTACAAGTCTTCAACCAAAATCGCTTTCGGGGTGATGAACGAGCCCAATTATTTGGATATCAATACGTGGGCAAATACCGTTCAGCAGGTCGTCACTGCTATTCGCAACGCGGGAGCCACGAGCCAAATGAGTATGTATTCCCACGATCGAGGCAGACAGACACGAGGCCTGGCTAATATAATGTAGTTCTGCTACCTGGAACGGGCTCCAGCTCGGCCGGGGAGTTCGTTAGCGGTTCTGCACCCGCGCTTTCTACAGTCAAGAATGTGGACGGCAGCACGACGAACCTCATCTTTGACGTGCACCAATACCTCGACTATGATTACTCTGGACAAAACGTCGAGTGTGTGAGGGACAACATCGCCGGTGCTTGGCAACCCCTTGCCAATTGGCTGCGACAGTACAAGCGACAGGCGTTGAACACTGAGACCGGTGGAGGGAATACGGCTTCTTGTGAAAAATACCTGTGCTCGGCGATTAATTTCATGAAGTAAGAAATCCACTCCAGGCTCGAGATGAGATTGCGGAACACTAATTGTTGTTACAGTTCCAACACGGATGTCTTCTTGGGATATGTCGCGTGGTCGGCGGGATCGTTCGACAGTACCTACGAATTGGATTTGACTCCAGTCTGGAGCGGAAGCGCTTGGACAGACACTGCCTTGATGAAGGCTTGCATTGCCCGATAGTAGACTAAGGGCAGAGGCTCCGGGAGCTTCCTTTTCAAACCGATGCTGGACGTGCTCAATTCGTCCTTTTGTAACTTTATAAGCTGTACATATCCAATTCTTCAAGCCAGAATGAGCTTCATCCAATTCTCTCATTCTTGGCAGTATTTTGTTGAGAGTACCCGGATAAAATTCTGCCATAGAATAGAAACACCAACTCAAGTGAGACCATGATTTGAGGCTCGTATACTGTTCCGAATTTTGTGTTTGGGTCTCATATTCCTAGGTTGAACGCTGGCCCGTACTTTTGGCGAAATCCCGTTACAATTGGCGACAATCTAGTTTCCATGTTCCATATGGTCTGATCTGGATTTTGTGACGATCCCAAAGATGGCTAGCGCCCAGGAATTGCTCGCACCTCAAGTGATATAGCTCGATATCTCGAAGGCGGGCTACAATAACCCAGTTTCAACCATCAACGCAGTGACTACGAGGAAGGCTGTTGTGTATTCGAAAGCTTTGATCAAGAGAAGAAAGTTCCACTCATGACCAAAGTTTCATTCCAAAGTGTCTCAAACGCCCTCCCAAATACCTTTCTCAACCCCAGCATTCGGCTCAAATCAAGCTTGAAATCATCAAATGATGGCACCGGGGACACCATCCTGATCTGAGCCAAACAGTTCACGAACCAAGCTCGTTCTTCCTTTTCCGACAGCGAACCTGCTACGAGGCATAGCCAGAGAAGAAGCGGGCTGTTGGATGCTTGCATCGAGATTCCAGTAAGTGATTTTCGCAACTGGGCCAGCAGGATTGAAGAACCATTTACGGAGTGCGGGAATTCTTGCAATATAGCCTTCAAGTAAAGTAGCGCACCGAGTCGACAGGCTTTGTCAATTTCAGTCTCTGCTAATTCTTCTGGGAGTTTTGCCGCGAAAGCTAGAAAGTTGTATTCGAGCCAATACAAGTCCTCGGAGAAAGTAGTTGGGTCGAAATAGACGGACGCTTCTGTCGCGAAGTGGATGGCTTGTGAGAAGCATGCTAATTCTGTCATGGTGGTGATGAGGTTTGGATGAACTTCACATTTGGTGAGAATGTTTCTCATTTCTCGATCTGTGGTTCCTATTGTCTGCGCAGAGAGAAGAGCCCAGGTCGGTGGTCTATTCGATCGATCGAAATCCAGTAGTGGAATTGCTGCGTAATCAATGGCGCCGGTTATGTCGGACCTATAACTGTCAGCGTTGACGTGAACATAGAGCCAATATATGTACCGGCGAAGCTTTGCCTGGAGAAGGGCTGGTAGCGGATCGATACTGCGTCGTGAATTTATCATCTGCTTAAGCCCAAGCATGTGAGTGTGCCATAAATCTTTATTCCCTGTGATGGCCTATGATATTCAGCTTAACTGGCTGACGACAACATAAAGTAAGCACATACCTCCCCCAAGGCTAAGCAAGATATAGCACCAATCGTTGAGTCTTCGATTCCTCCATCTGATTCATCCAGCCGTTTTTTTACTATGGAGACAACGTGGCCAAGATGGTGCATGGAGTCTTTTGTTCCCGTCTTCCCTTCCAATAGAGCTAGGTAGAGAGAACCTGCATATAGCATGCCATGGAGCATTGCTGCATCTCTTATGGCATACTGAAACCATTCTGGCGACCTGAGAGGGTTGGTTCTCAGGCAAGACTCCAATGGATATAGCCTCCTTGGTGCGTGCATGAGATATTGGTTCAACAGCATATGCACGCTAGAGTTCATCTCGATAGGAAATTCGAAGTTAAGAAGAGCTGTAGAGTAGCCAATATTTCGTGGAACTCTGGGGCTAGTGACCTGACTACCAGCAATGGGAATTGACGGAGCCGGGCTGGCTGGAAGTAACGCAGAGCTTTGAAGGTTGTCGTTTCCAGGGTTCAATGGATCAGCCACATGGGGCACCAATTTCCTTTGGGATACTTGACTAGGATGAACTGTATTTCGTACATGTTCATTTCTCACATGTGTTCGTACAAGTTTCCGTACTTCGGGATCCTTATTCCGTCCTGGTTTGACCGCATTGACAAAAGCAAACTGTCGTCCAATCGGTGAAGGTTTTATTTTAATTACTTTGTCCGAATGATCCGAATACCTGGAGAGGAGGGGCAGAGAAGGAGACGCGGTTCCATGGCGACTGCTCGGAACTCGCCATCCCTTATGTACCGTGACCATAGGACCATCAGGCACTATAACGCTGAAGCTGTTCATAGTGATGGGATTACCCTTTCCTATCGGTCGAGTTGACGCAGGATTCCTCACTCATTCAAAGAGCTCTATCAAACCCAAAGAGGCGTCGAATATTACAAATCGAAGAAGACGATGTTAGCCACTGCCGAGAGATCTCGGCTCGGCTTCGTAAGGCGATCAAAAGCGGGGGCACGGCCAATGATTGCCACCCCTTAGGCACTAGTTTTTGAGATCTGCATGCACTGAGACTAGTCTACTTGTTGGCATTTGCCTAATTCGTCAATAAGTCCCTTTTCTGGGTTTTATCAAAAGCTTCATATTTGATCATATCTTGAGTGTTGTTGGAATCGAAATGACCGAGGCATTGTAGCCTGGAAAATAGAAGTGATTCCACCTGTATTTAGGTCGGAGTCCCTCCCGCGGCAAGATATTACCATCAGCTTCTTTTAATTACTGGGACTAGAATATCACAAACTTCGAAATCACTTCAATTCTATAAAAGACTCATGTTTACTGAAACAATGGCCACCCAGCAAACTGCAATCACACAGTATGCCTTAGTCAACGGTGTGAAAGCGGCATATCGACGGCTTGGAAAGTCATCTGGTATACCATTGGTGATGATGGTAAGTAAACTCTTCGGTGATGCAATTATTTTCAAGACTTCTCATTCTAGATTCTGGAATGGAAGTTCTTCGAATCTAGAGATGAAGTCTTCCTCTTTTCCTAATATTTTTTAGAGGGACCTACATAATACTGATCCGGAATATTTAAACTTAGATACATTTCCGTGGAAACATGGACTTTTGGGACCCAGCTCTCATTAATCGACTTGCCAAATCTCGACCGCTCATACTCTTTGACTACCCAGGAGTAGGACACAGCGAAGGCGAGATGCCAACTACTTTTCAAGGATGGGCTGCACACATCGTTGGTCTTGTGGAAGTTTTGCATATCAAAGAGATTGATCTACTTGGATTCTCCATGGGCGGTGCAGCCGCCCAGTACGTTGCACTCAATGCTCCTGGTCTTGTCCGAAAACTTATATTGGCCGGCACCCGCACAAGCATTACACCAAACTCAACCCGCGGTCCGCCGGAGATTTTCGCAGCACTAGCAACTTCTACCACGGAGGAGGAGTTTAAAGCCTCCATTGCTCTTTCGTTCTTCAACCCAAGCCCTCACGGCCAAGCAGCAGCCCAGGCTTCTTGGGACCGTATTATGTCTCGGACTATGGATCGCGCTCCACACCTCAGCCCCGAACTCGCAAAACGACAAATCGAATCTTTTGCGAGTAATATGAAGCCGCACCCACGGAACGCCTTTGAACGTATCCATGAGCTCACGATGCCTGTTTTTGTGGCAAATGGAGACAATGACACTTTGATTCCGACGATCAACAGTTACGAATTAGCGCAGATCCTGCCATTTGCACATCTCCATATCTACCCCAACTCGGGGCATGGATTTTTGTATCAATATGCAGAGCTGTTTGCGAAGCACGTTGATCTGTTTCTTGACGAAAAGAATGCAGTAGAGGACGCTAAGGAAGTACAAATATTCAGAGCACGTTTGGCTTAGAGCCAGAATAGGGAGACTACCAGAGACTTGAAAGGCGGAAGAATGGTTCATTTGTTGATGCAGATGCTGAGTATATGAGACTTGAAAGGCGGAAGAATGGTTCATTTGTTGATGCAGATGCTGAGTATATGAGACTTGGAGAAGAAAAGTAGTCGTTAGATAAATTAGGATGAAATAAGACCTTACAAGATTGCACACCTGTAATCCTAAAGTGTTCGATTTGAATGAAGCATCTCGAGAGCAGAGTGTTGAAATCTAACATCATTTAGGCAAAAGCAACACAACGGTGAGCATGTATTGCACATCCTGCACTCTCAAAAAAGGTGTAGCAGAGTGGGAATCAAAGGCCGGTGTTCGAAAGGGTTGACTTGAAGTGACCTTTTTACTTGACGGGGTTATATCTATTTTCATGACTAGCATACCATATTTCGACTTATGTAAACATATTTTACAAGCCTCCTTGTAGCTGTAAATTTATGATTTCAGCTACATTCAGCACTCTTTATTTTTAAGTGTTATGGAAGCTCATTGGTAAGAACTTACTTCGTAACTGACGCAGTCATAATGCATACAAATAACAGGGTAAAGAACAATATGCAAGAATAGTAGTATAAACACAAATCTCTGCCATGTCAATATCTTAAACTCAAAATATGGGCCCAAGAGCCGCAAAAATGAATGTATTGTATTCTACTTTTGCCCTATTTTGACTTGCCGAATCTAGCCTAGCACCTCGGTTAGGATTTTAAGTGGTTTTGGTGAGAAGCGCGTCTCGACGCGTTTCTCGGATAAGGTAACCTCCTACCCTCACATCCCATCCACCCCACAACCCGGAGTCTTGCAATCAGCCATTGCCCAAATACCCATTCATCAGTTGCTTGATGCGCCTATGAGCTTTGCGACGACGCCTGGCCTTTCCAACTTGCTGTGCAACTGTCGCTGCTTCAATTGCGACGCAAAATACTACGTACCGTGAAGACCTTATCCGCAACCCCTCGAATAGTGGTCTCGACGACTGCAGGACAACCAAATCATGTTACCTAAACCGACAGCTCCTGGTGTTTACTCCGCAACCTATAGTAATGTATGCCGAATTGGCGGTCCTGTCTTGTATCTTCAGCTAGCTGACAACCGGCAAGATTCCCGTCTACGAGTATCAATTCGGAGAAGGCTTAAAGGAACATGGTAAGACACCATAGGTGGAATTTCTGCTGAGACGTATATTTATGCCTGGAATTAGTTATGCGCCGTCGACATGACGATTGGATCAATGCGACACACATCCTTAAAGCCGCCGGTTTCGATAAGCCTGCCCGAACTCGAATTCTGGAGCGCGAGGTACAGAAGGAGAACCACGAGAAGGTCCAAGGTGGATATGGCAAATACCAAGGTGCGCTGAAGTGGGGAGTGGGCACTGGAAATAATCACTGACATTTGCAAGGCACATGGGTTTCGCTTGAGCAAGGAGAAGCTCTAGCTCAACGAAACAATGTCTACGAAAAGCTTCGCCCGATTTTCGAGTTCATACCCGGCAACATCAGCCCTCCACCTGCCCCGAAACATACCACCAACAAGCCAAAAGTGCCCAAGAAACCTGCGGTTCCAAAATGGGGAAGCAGTGAGTCAGCAACAGCGCACATCTAAGAGACAACGCTGACAGGATAGAACCAGTGGCCGCTCCAGCACGTGTGATCGAAGACGAATATGACAACATCAGCGCACAACTGAATGATGACGAAAGCCTTGCCGACGATGTTACAGTCGCTTCGGCTTCTTTTATGGCTGAGGATGATCGTTATGACATGTCTCGTGCATCCACCGGCCACCGAAAGCGCAAGCGCGAGGAGAATGCACAAAATGCAATCGATGCTGCCCACGTCATGTATTCCGACGAACTCTTGGATTACTTTATGGTTTCGAGTGATTCTGACCATGTCCCTAAACCTGAACCGCCGCTGAACTTCCAACCTGACTGGATCATCGACCAGGATCGACACTCGGCTATACACTGGGCTGCTGCGATGGGCGATGTTGAGATTATGAGGGAGCTGAGAAAGTTTGGTGCAAACCTAGCAGCTCAAAACGTTCGAGGCGAAACTCCACTTATGCGTGCGGTACTCTTCACCAACTGCAAAGATAAAGGGTCCATGCCAATAGTGGTGAAGGAATTGATGAGTACAGTCTCATGTATTGACTTTTGCCAAGCTACGGTCCTCCATCATACGGCTGCGGTGACTGTCAGTTCAGGAAAACACAAATGTGCTCGTTACTACCTTGATATTCTCCTTAACAAGATGCAAGAAGAGCTGGACCCTGAACACTTTCAGAGGGTCCTTGATGCTCAGGATGTAGATGGCAACACTGCTATCCATATTGCTGCTAAGAATGGCGCACGAAAATGTGTTAGAGCTCTAATGGGACGTTCTCCAACGATGGAGATTCAAAACAAGGATGGAGTCACTGCAGAAACTTTGATCCAGGAACTAAATGAGAATACCCTCAGGGAACTGCGAGAAAATCGCCATGCTCATGCCGGTTCTTCCTCCCCCTTTTTACCCCCAAATTTTCGCGACCACGGAGATCAAATTGATAATCGCTGGACAGAGTCATACGAAACACCTCCCCCTTCAAAGCGTCAAACTCCAACTCATCATTCAGAAGCGGCGATGTCTGTTCAACAAAAGGTGGCGCCTCAAATGCTGCAGAAGTTTCAAGAGCTCGCAAACTCCTTTGATGAGGAGTTGATCGAGAAAGATAACTCGGAGAAAGAAGCTAGGCGGATAGTTAACAGCACTGAAGTAGAGCTCAGCATGCTTCGTGAACAAGTCCTCGATCTAGGATTTCATGAAGAGGATGCGGAGACTCAGGCTAAGAAAAATAAAGAGCTGGCACAACTTACGCAGTTAACTACATCTTTGATCGAGCAGCAGCAACAAATGCAGCTGTTAAGCAGCGCAAATCAAGAGGAGACCAAGATTAATGGCCATGTCACCGGCGAAGATGACATTATGGAGAGAGCTACCTTGGCTAAGATGTTGAACGAAGAGCAAACCAAGCGTCGGGTTCTGGTTCTTCGATACCTGGAAGCTTTGAGTAAGGCCGGTGGTCTCGGTGAGAAGGGCGACTTGTACAAAAGGCTTCTTGCTTTGTGCGCTCCGACGAACGAGGAGATGACGCCCGAGAATATGGATATTCTGATAGAGCAAATGTCAGAGGAACAGAAAGGGTTGGACCGAGAGATATTCCACGCGGACGAGGTTTGACAGTTTGTGTGGGATTATTGTGCATTTGACTGTCGACTTTTCAATTATGTTTGCTTCGGCGGATTAGGGTCATGACTGTCATTGGGTTCGGCGTTCTAGGAACAAGTATGACTGAATCATCAGTTATGTGGCATTGTCTTTGGTGTAAAGAGTTACTGGACAAGTGGCGCGGATAGGTTCATTCTAGGGTCGTTCTATGTGATTTTGTTAGCGATATAGGAGTCAATGCTCTTATATGGCAGTACAATAATCGACTATATTTGTTAACGCGGTCTTTATATATCCTTCTGTCTGTCTACATCACAGCCCACATTTTACATTTTAATCTTCAAAACACTACGCAAGTGCGATATTTCACAATGAAGTTTCCTAGTTGGGGAAAAAGCAAACCAACTCAGCAAGTCACTACCGCTAGTCCCGAACCTAACTTGCCTCGTGTCACGGCTTCATACACCACATTGTACACCCCCAAACCGGCGTCTACAGATACTCCATATGTGAGCAAATTCCACGAAGATCTCGAGAGCGATGAGAACAACCCAAACCTTGCTTCTCGAACGCCCCAGAACGTGCATGGCAAAGACACCGCCCAGCTTCCTGAAGGCTCCTCTTCCCATAATCCAACACCCAGGGCAAATGACAACTTCTACGACGACCCTCAACACAACGCTTCTACCTCGACACTAGCCTCCAACCACACAGCACGCACGCACCAATCCTCCTTCTCCGCAGGCCCAAACCGCACCTCTTCGAGACAGTCAACGCCAGGCAGTGCGAGTCCATCGACCGGCAATACATCCAAGGCACGAAGCAAACTTGGCTCCTCCTGGGTTATCACGGACGGCGAGCCGGTGGACGATGACTGGGATGTGTGCGGTGATGCTGAGCGCATGACGGCGAGGAATATGGAGAGGGCTTCGCGGAATACGCATAACTCGCGGATGAGGGAGGCGTTGCTTGGGCATGGTAAGGGGGCAAGGGTAAGGGCAAGAGGGGGGTCAGAGCCGCAAGGGAGGTAGTTGTTGGGTTTCAGTATGTGTTTATGTTGAGATGGAGTTGATTACTTTGGCAATACGATGCTTTTATGATTTATTTCGAGGTCGTATGGATATGGTCGTATGTGAAGTACCCCTATTACTATTATTATATAGAGACCCGCTTGGCCCTTCTGTCCACGTCTCCTTTCTCTTCCTCTCGAGCTTGAATCTAACTGCCTATAGGCTTCAACTCGGGTTCCTTGGCATTACCGGCTTCCCAGCATTAGAGTGTTCCACTCAAACATGACCTACAACATGACCATGGTCTGCAATCCGCCTTCCATGTTCCGCTGCACTCTCCGCTTCCTTGACCACGTTGCTCCCGTGCACCTCCGCTTCCTGCGCTTCATCTTTCGCCTTGATCCCAATCTCAGAAGCAATATCTTTAAGCCTGCTACCGAAATGTTCCAGCTCCCTCACTTTGTGCCCAAGACTCGATTGGATTTCTTGTACCCTGTCTCCCAGACCAGACTCACCACTCTGTATCCTTTCCCTCACACCACTTCCATACTCTC